>CM039133.1:3960977-3987800 GCA_022036555.1 Microstegium vimineum
CAGCCTCAGCATGTCCGGCTTGAGGAACTCGTACAGCGCACCGCGAATCCTCTTGTGGTCGGCGCCATTCACGTCCAGGATGCTCTTCTCCCCGAGGACCATCTGCACTGACCGGGACTGCTCTGACGCCAGCGCTGTGCTGAAGAAGATGAACTTATTGGCCGCTGGCCCCGTGAGGAGCGCCGTCGGCATGCCAAACAGCGACAGCTTGGACACCGGGCCATACCGGCGGATCCGGTCCCGGATCCAACGCTCGCCGGTGTTGGTGTGCAAGGCGCGGAGAAATGCTAGGCTCTGGCCGATCAGCGGCAGGCCCAGGGAGCCTGGGGGCAGCTACCGTGGTGGCTTCTTTGCCCTCCATAGGAGGAGATGGAGGAGCACGGGAATGGCGACGGCTACTAACGCTAGGACAAGAGAGGAATAATCCATTGGATATGCTCCTTCAACTCAACTCGGGGGACCGGAGAGGACGACGCCTTAGGTCTCAGGAGTTCAGGATGAGAGACCAGAGTGTTAGAGTTAGATCTCCTCCCATTAGGCCCAACGGACTAACGGGCCCTAGGTCACGCCTTGATCGGGGGCGTCCAACCATGTGATTGGTGGCCCCCGTCGCACAGTGCTATATAAGGAAGGTGGGGGCCGGGGCGCCAGGCACGTCTCACGAGGTTCACCTGCGCCGCCACACCCCACCGACATTCCCTAAACCCTAGTCCGATCTATAGGGAGCGCTGCAAGCGGCGGGAAGTGCCACCGACGCCGGCGAGCACCTTGTACGTGCAGATGACGACGGACGCGACGACAGACGCCACTACGACACCCATGGCCGACGGCGGGATGAACCCTAACACCGTCGTCGCCACTGCTACTCACACCATCGACCCCTCTGGTCTGTATCCTCTCTGTCTCTCTGTCTCTCCTTCTCTGTGCATACACATGAACTGCATACATCTATTACTACCTATACGAACCATCTATCCACTGGATCCGCTCCTAGACGATCCTAAGAACCTATCAATGGTATCAGTGGCCTCCTACGGAGGGATCCACTTGGATCCGAGCCCAATCGGCTCAACCGAATCGAACACCTAACCCTAACTCAAGAACAGAGAGGGGTTAGGGAACAAGAACGAGAACAGAATGTCGGATCGGCAACAAGAACACCCGAATCGAAACCCTAACTACACGGGAACACCGATCCGACTCACGAACCGCACCCAAAATCGAAACCCTAATCTAAAAGAACGGCGGCGGTGCTCTTACCTGGAGCCCCTCTGCCGACGGGTTAGACGAACCCGCACACGTCCACACAGCGAGGTCCCGCCACCGCGCGGCCTCTGTCTTGTGCGCGGCGTCGCGGCTACCGCGGCCAGCGCGCTCGACGGCGGCGCTTCCACCTCTCGGTGCGCGCGCGCACCGGCGAGAAGGCCGGCGGCGGCGGTGCGGTCCTCCCTCCTCGGCCGGTTGCGCTCGGGTGAGCCGCCGCCGTGCCACGCTCTTTTGCTCTCGGTCGCCGTTCCCTCTCTGAGAAGCAGCGGCGCGGGGGAGGAGAAAGGGACGGGGAGGGGATGAATGATTTAGGGTTCGGGGGGGCCGTCGTCCGGCCGCGGTTTTGATCCGCCGAGACGCGCGGTCAGCCGTTCGATCGACGCCGCCCTAGATCCAACGGCCGCGGCTGATCTGAGCCTTCTGGGCCACTCGCGGCCCAGGCGGGACGCGGCTTTCCCGGCCCAGGCCCACGTTGCGGCCTGGGGGAGGGAGAAGCCCGCGCGCGTGCGGCCAGCTGGGCCCAAATGGCCTATGGGCCAGTTTGATTGCCTCGGCTGAAATCAAATAATGAAGCTTTTTCGTTTTATTTTCTAGAAATTAAAACGAATTGAATCTGAATAATTCTGAATTGAAATTTAATGAAATTTTCTTTGCATAAATTTAATCCAACGATAATTTTATGCTTAGAGAATAATAAGAAGAAGAATATTCTGGAAAATAATATTTTGAACATTTTATTCTTTTATTCTATTTTCCAGAGATAATATTGAATCCCTTTGTATTTGAATTGGATTTTTTGATGGATTATTCTCTATACAATTTTATCCAACGATATTTTGTTTAGAGAACAATTCGAACTGAAATTTTTGAAAAATAAGATTATGAACAATTTTTGATTGTTTCCGCTGCGAAGAAAATATTGAATTTGACTCACAATTAAATTTGAACCAACGGGATAATTTAATTTTGAGTGAATTATGATTTCGATAATTTTGTTGAGATTATAATATTGTTATTTTCTGACCAACGTTGTTAATAACATTATTATAATGAATTGCTATGCATTTATTTTACTTCTGCCCAACGGTGATGTATAAATTCTTGCATAGGGGAATTGTATGTTTTAAATTTTGACCAACGTTAAGTTAAGGCATGCAATTTCATGATGAATGTTTCTCACTTTTCTTTGGATAAATTTCAGGAGTTAAAGGAATGGTCAACATAAATAACATTCCTCCGCTCAATGGTACCAACTACCGTGTGTGGCGGGAGAAGTATGAACTAGAACTTGCACTGGCAGAGATTGATCTTACCATTACTTCCCCGTGTCCTACTATTCCAGAGGAACCGGAGAAGAGAACCGATGAAACTGACGAAGCTTTTCACGCCCGAAAGCGTGATTTTGCAGAAGTCAGAATGAAATACGATATCGAACATAGGCGTTGGATTCAATCCAACAGAAAATGCCTATTGGTGGCGAAAGCCACCATTG
Organism: Microstegium vimineum; assembly: GCA_022036555.1. NCBI lineage: Eukaryota > Viridiplantae > Streptophyta > Magnoliopsida > Poales > Poaceae > Microstegium > Microstegium vimineum. The sequence goes on from CM039133.1 coordinate 3,963,736, forward strand.
AAGACCAAATCCGAGGGTCAATCCCAGAATGCATCACCGCCATTGATTACCTTGAAAGGGTAAAGAGCCAGTTTACTGGGTCTTCTAAGGCCACAGCAAGCACAATGATACAGAAACTTGTATCTGAGAAGTACAATGGTGGTGGTGTGCGTCAGCACATATTGAAAATGAACACCATGGCAGCGAAATTAAAGACTATGGATTTGGGGATCAATGACAAGTTCCTCATTCACTTGGTCTTTCTTTCACTGCCAAAAGAATTCGAAACTTTTGCTGTGAATTACAATATGATGCATGAAAACTGGGACATTGAAAAGCTCATTGCAATGTGTGTCCAGGAGGAAGAGAGAATTAAGTTCGCACAGGGTGAATCTGCTCATCTTGTCAAGGACAATAAAATAAAGAACTTTTACAAGAAACCACAGGGGAAACCCCAGTGGAACAAAGGTTCTCCCTCCAAGCCACAAGAAAATACACTTGCAAAGGGAAAAGAAAAGGACTCTCAGGATGAGGACTTCAGAAAATATGGCAATGCTGAGAAAGACCAGTGCAAGGAATGTTTCAAGAGAGAGCATTACAAGAGAGATTGCCCTGTCTACCTGAAAAAGCTACTAAAGAAAGGTGATGATACTATCATATTTGTAGATGAATCCCTGTTTTTATGTTATTCGAATACCTCTTGGTGGATTGATTCAGGTGCAACAATTCACGTTTCGAATTCTTTACAGGGGTTAAGTGGGAGGAGAATCCTGCAAAGAGGAGAAAGAACGATTAAAGTCGCGAATGGAGTACAAGCTGAAGTTGAAGCCATTGGCGATTTAGCTTTAGAATTAAAAGATGGCTTTGTACTTAAGCTCAGAGATGTACTCTATGTTCCCTCTTTACGTAGGAATTTGATAAGTGTTTCCAAACTCGATGATGTTGGATTTGGCTGTCATTTTGGTAATGGCAGATGTGAACTATTTGATGATAATAATAAATGTGTTGGTCTTGCCTTCCGACAAGACAAGCTTTATTTGTTATCTCTTGTTGATCATGTGAATCATGTTGTGAATGATGTGAATGTCTCCCAATCTACAAATGAGAATAAGAAGCGGAAGAGAAATGAAAGCGACTCTTCGAAATTATGCCATTGTCGTTTGGGCCATATTTCGAGGGGGAGAATAGAACGCTTAGTGAAACAATCAATTCTTCCGCACTTAGAATTCTCCGATTTAGAACAATGTGTTGATTGCATCAAAGGAAAATATGTTAAGAAAATAAAGAAAGATGCTAAACGAAGCACGAGAGTATTAGAAATAATTCACATGGACATTTGCGGTCCATTCCCAACGAAAAGCGTGGATGGTTATGATTCATTCATAACATTCATGGATGATTACTCTCGCTATGGCTATATTTATCCAATTAAAGAAAGAACAGAAGCACTGGATAAATTTAAGATATTTAAAGCCGAAATTGAAAATCAACACAACAAGAAGATAAAGATAGTTCGATCAGATCATGGTGGAGAGTATTACGGGCGACATACCTCGTATGGCCAAATTCCAGGTCCCTTTGCAAGGTTCCTACAGGAAAATGACATAGTCGCTCAATACTCCACACCGGAGGAGCCTCAGCAGAATGGAGTGGCTGAAAGAAGAAACCGTACCTTAACGGATTTTTTACCGAGTGCTGACGTGGATGACACTCGGCAACTAATTTTTTTATTTTTTTAAATATATAGTTGCGAGTGCCTGGTGGCTGACACTCGACAACTATTTATTTAGTTGCCGAGTGCCAGTTATCTGACACTCGGCAACTAATTTTTTTTATTTTTTCTGCCGATTAGTTGCCGAGTGCCAGCCACCAAGCACTCGGCAACTAAATTTTTTTGTTTTAATAATTGGTTGTCGAGTGCAATTACCATTGTACTCGAAAACTCTGGGTGTTTAAGCGTGAAAACAAAACGAAGACATGTAAATAAAATATATAGATGCACAGAGACACATCCACACATTCGAGAACCACATATTTCATTAATTCTTTTGTGAATATACAAAATACACGATCAACGAAAAATTTTCTTCTTCCGTCTTCAGCGTCATGATTAAGGAGAGGTCTGACTTGTAGAAAATTGCGTAGTTCGCCAATTCCCGGAGCCTATTGGGCGCTTCCGGTTAATTATATCCGCAAGATGAGCTTGCGGAAAACCTCTGATTAAGCTGCGCTTCATGGTCGTCAAACATTTGATTGCTTGTAGTTAGCCATATACGATATACGGCATAGTAATTATATAGATGGCTTATGTCGCCGAAGCTCGGTCACGCATTGCCATTGTCATGTCGAAGTAATGGAATAAGATGATAGTGAAGGGGATGACTTTCGCTTCGTCGGTGCCCAGTCATATATGCCAGCCTTCATTAACACGAACATATGAGAGTTGCTTTTGCCTTGTCGGTGCCCAGCAAACATGTGTTCGATTACATTAATTAGGACATGTCAATGTGATAGTAACCTTGCCTCGTTGGAATGTGACCAAAATTCTGTCTGGCCTCGTCGGCACTAGACGTGTAGTAGATGAGTTATCAGTAGTAGGGAATCCACAACAATTAGTGGCGGTAGTAGGGAATCCACAACAATTAGTGGCACAAGTAGTGCTTGAATGATGGTTACTCATGAGTTCAAGAGAATAGCCTCTCGGCACCAATATTTTTATAACGGGACGAAAAGTTCTCGTCTCACGATGACGGCCACGACGATCGGGAGTTTCCCATCTCACACGTCTCTTTCGGTATTACGATGACGACGATGATGGCAACAACGACGGTGAGCGGGTGTTTCCCACTAGTACAAAAACGATTTTTTGCTGCGCCCCAAAAAATAGCACAGGCGGTTTGAGTTATCAACCGTCAGTAGAAAAAAGCGGTTATGAACCGTCACTGAAAACTGATTTTTACAGGCAGTATTCTTAGGAAAACCGCCTGTAAAAATACCCTATTTTTAGGGGTGGTTTTCTTAAGGAACCACCACTAAAAATCATTTTAGATTTTTAGTTGCGGTTCCTTAAGAAAACCGCCACTAAAAATCGACCTCGGATTTTTTTCACTGACTTTTTTGATTTTTGTAAATGACTTCAGATGGAAAAACTTTCAACATGAAAGTTGTAGATCTCTAAAAGTTATGAAACTTTGTAGTTCACAACCTTTTCATTTGAAATCATCTTTTCATCGAAAAATACGTTCGAATGTGTCAAATTTGAAATTCAAATTTTTGTAAACGACGTCGAATGACAAAACTTGATACATGAAAGTTGTAGGTCTCGAAAAGTTATAAAACTTTGTAGTTCACAACGTTTTCATTTGAATTTGTTTAGCGGCTCAAATAATCAATTTACACTCGGGTTAGTATAGAATATGAGGAAGTAAAACGAAATTTAGACACAATTGAGTCATAGGTGGAGTGGTAGAGGAGGTAGCGCGCAAGGCTGAGGTCTGAGGTTCGAATCCCCGGCGGAACGTGTTCGTGAATTTTACGTGAAAAATGTTACAAATCCCAGGCAGCTCACTTCTCAAGTAATTAGGTGATTTTCGGACAAATATTTTTACAGAAGATTGCTTAAGAGAACCGCCTGTAAATATTTTATGTGATTAAGCATGACTTAATTAAGGAAAAAACAAGATCACCTTTCCATCATGTAAGCTAGCTTTCAAGTTTCAACGTATAGATCTTACATACATGTTTATGGAAAGGAGCAAGCTTTGCTTAACTAATATGGAGAAGACACACTTTTGGAAAACCAACCCTTATCCGTGCATCACCTGACGTTGAAATTTATCACGTCAAAATGAACTTCCTTATTTAGTTGTTTCCTCTTCCATATATGCGTATATGTATATAGATGTAGGAGCACACTATCAGTACGTGCATGACTTTGGTATTCAAATTTACCACATTTGGGTCAGTATAGTTTCCATATATGATTATTTCCTTCCTTTAGAGAAAAGGAACATCCAAATCTGATCGTTCACTGATATATCTCACGCCAAATATATATATTGTACATCATTATTATTTGAAGATGTGGGGTCCATACGTCATAGACTCTACCATAATTTATGTAGTAATAATAATGTCATAAAAAATAGGCTATTTTATTTTGATGATATTTAGTAAAAATATTCATCAAACAAATGCCACCCGCCGAGTCGAGTCTATGCGCAAAGCAGCAGAGATTTGACTCGGTGAAAAATTCTTCTTCGTGCAGCCAAAGTATGGTAATACACGGGTGACATCCAGTTTTTTTTACCAAAAAACAAATCAGGAGTCAGAGACTCGATTAGAGCAATGGCTTCAGATGAGGTAACATGCTGGTCGAACCAGACTCAAACGGTGAACTTTCACCATATAAATAAACACCATCGGCGTCGCTTGTTCACAACACAAACGTTGCAGCAATAGTTGATTTGATTTGATATGATTCTTCTAGCTTCCCAACATGTCGCGAAATTAGAAGTGAATCTTCTAGAGAGCTTTGCACACGGCCAAACTCCGAAAGTAAGCAGCATGCCGCAGCAGTAGTGCTTCTCTACCATAGGGAGGCTTCACATTTTATAAATCAATGTCATTCTTATTTTCTCTGCTTGTTTTAGCTTCCTTGGAGTAAGGATGAAGGGGCCTTGCAACACCGGAACAAGCTTCGACAATAGAGAATTAAAGAAGACTAGTTCAGCCGGCTCACAACAACAGCATGATTCTTCGCACAAGAGCAGAATCTTTGACACCAATACTGCAAACCATAAGGTAAATCTTTGACAGAGTGCATGTCTTATTATTTTTTTTCTTTTATATATATTATAATCTTCTCTCCAAAGATATACCTCTCCACTTTTTTCTTGAGGGGCTTGAGTTGTGAGCACCCTTCACCTAAAAAAAAGTGGGAAACTGACATTTTTAGGCTCTCTGTTTTCCAGAGTACTCGGCAACTAAATTAATTAGTTGCCTAGTGTGGCACTCGGCAAATAAAAAGAATTGCTATTTTTTTTTGTTTTTTTGCTTTCCGACAATACAAAGACAAAAATAGACATATATATATATATATATATATATATATATATATATATATATATATATATATATATATATATATATATCACATCCACCATTCAAATCACATATATCGCATCCACCATTCAAATCACATTCACCATTCACAATCCATCATACTCATATAGCATCACAAACATCCATCACAAAAGTCCATAAGTCTATAATACATCACATACACATATAGAGTCCATAAATCCATCACATAGAGTCCATAATCCATCACATAGCTATGAATATGTCACAAGTCTAAGTCGAACACAAGTCCAAGTCTAATACAAGTCCGGGCAACATGAAAATAGACAAGGGAGAAGTACCTACTGCCATCCTGACCAGCCGGACCGTGAAGAAGAGCCATCCGGCAACCCGGGCTGTGGAGGAGTGTTAGTTGGCCACCCATGGTGTGGAGAAGGACCACCGCCTTGAACCGTCGGGTTCGAACTCATAGACACTTGCTGCACAAAGAAGAAGTCAATTAATGAGTACATGCATGAAATTCACATAAGCTAAAGGAAGAAACCACTAAACATACTAACCGGAGTCCCGAAAACAATAGGTTGTGGAGAAGGAGCCACAACCACAACAGGGCCGAGAAGCGACTCGGACACGACCACACCTGGAATTGCACTAAGGCGGACCATGAAGCTGAACTTGTACCGCAACCTCTGCTCCTCGGCCGCCCTCTGGGCTTGTACAGCCTCCCTCTCCAACCGCTGGGCCTCCTCCGCCGCCGCCTGAGCCGCCTCCAACCTCTGCACGTTGTCCTGCTCACAGGCCACCAACAATGTTTAAACAATGCAAATGCAAGATAGATGTGTAAAAGAAATGAATGAGTACTAACCGCGAGATCCGAGATCTGCTGCTGTGAGCTCAGCTGCCAAGGGCATATGGGGAGGGACGAGCTCGTGCTCCTTGCGCGAATCTCCGCAAGGTTGGGAACAGAGGCAGAGTCGAGCGCGCTGTTCGCCATCCAGTAGCGGCCGTGCTGCTTCCCTCCTCCTAGCCTCATCATAATCTCTACGTCCAGGGGCTCGGTGGCCGGATCGAAGGCCTCCCCATGGAGCTGGCAAGCCGCCAAGATGAACTCGGTAACCTTGTTGTGGGCGCTAGGGTTGGTGTACAGCTCGGGCCCGTGCGCTAGGTTGTAGGTGTTCGCGGGGTCCGTCGCCTTGCCCTTGTGTGCCAGGTTGTACGCCATGAAGTTTTTGCACTCCTAGCCTTGGTGCGACCCATATTGCGAGGAGAACATAAAGATGATTAGAAGTAATGAGAATTGAAAATTATAATAAAAAAATAAAGATAAAGACACAAAGAAGATTACCCAGCTCGAAACGTACTGGGAGAGGCTCTGGTTGCCCTGGTGGTGTGCGGTCCCAGTCATCTGCAGGCGGCAGTCACGACGGATCCGACTCTTCTCCATCCACTCGGGCGAGAGCCACCTGTCCATAATACCGTCCCAGCAGACGGGGTGTTTGGCGCACCAATCAGGACATCGCTGCATGTCATCAAGTTATTGAAACGTCAGAAGATATCAATCATGTAGGGTGGTAGTATTGATGTTTCATACTTACCAACTGGTACTGCTCCCTTGTGAGCGTCATGGCCCTCGCCTCGCTCTTCGGCACTTTCTCGCCAAGGACGTTGGCGTGGTGGTTGATAATGCACTGGAGCCGCGTCTCGTGGTATAGGTGCGAGAGTCGAGCCTTGCAGACCTTGTCTTGCACTTGCGACGCCTTGTCCTCGTGCCCTGGCTCGCACGTGTAGAAGTCCTGCATACAGACATCATATATTGTTTCATTATATCTAGAACGACCAATGAATGTGTAGTTTTGATAAATTAGTGCGATGAAGACTCACCCAGAATGTCCTTGATCCGCCCCGCAACGGATCTGTGGTCGCTGTCCTCAGCGGCGTAGAAGTGGGCCCACGTCTAGGGCGTCGTCGTCACCCTGTTGTACTCGACTAGTCCAGGGTAGTGCTGCCGAATCAGAAGGCCAAGAATGCTATTGATGTGACAGTCCCTCTGTCCGGACACAACTACCCAGTTGCTGCAAGAGTCATTATCAAAAAATGTTAGTTTGTAGTTCGATTTTCAATACTTCATATGAAATAAAACTGAAATAATACTTACTCGTCGCCCACGAGTCGAATCACCGAGCGTGGGGAGCTGGGATCGGGCGTGATGGGAGCCTCGCGGGCCCACACAACCATACTGTCGATGAGGAGGTAGAGCCCTCTCCTACCTCCTGCTCTGGGGCGTCACCGCTTGTGTGGAGGCCAGCCGCCTGGTCGTCCTCGTCCATGGCCTGGTGGTCCTCCACCGCCGGTGTTGGAGCCGAGTGCACAGTCAGCCTCGCACGGCCGCCCCGGCCGCGGGGACGGCCGTGAGGTCTCCTCGCCTGGGAGGTCTCAATTGCGGCCTCCATGGCAGAAGCGGGCGACGTCGTGTAGAGGTCGTGGAGTGAACGACGTGTAGGCCTTCCGCCAGGCATTTTGTCGAGTGCCTGCAATTTCAAAGAGTAAACCAATTAGCACAGTTAATTACAAATACTTATAAAGAGATGCAAAATTAACCAAACATAATTGCAATAATAATAATAATATAGTATTACATAATTAGAAATATTCTTCATGATCAGTAGCTGCTGGATCATAGGTGTCGTCATCACTATCATATTGCATCTATTCTCCCTCTTCCTCATCTCCATCGTTGTCATCATTGCCAACGCCTAACTGTAATCGCTCAAGCATTTGTAAGTCTTGCACATCTTGCACCTCTTCTCCCTCGTCCTCATCTCCATCGTCCCGATCAATGTCATTGTCAACTTCCATGCCCATCAATGAAAACATGTCTATGTCAAGCCTCCCTTCTAGCCCCTCTGATTGATAGAACTCCTCTGCGTTTGGGTCAAAGTGGTAATCCTCATAGTTTGGGATAGGCAATTTACCATGCGGCGATACCAACTGCACAAGGTACCAACCCATAAGATTGGGGTTTTTTAGCATGCCCATGGGAGGTAATAGACTTGTGTGGCCTGTTGAGCCACAATATAGACATCCTCTCCTTGATAGATAGAATTTTGTCGAATTTCAACTTGTCCAATCTCAGGAGATGTTCTCGTGACATTAGGATCAAACCAATGAAATTTGAATAAGACTGGACTAGGACCTTTGCGACACTCAAAGGGGAGCTCGTATATGGCTTCTACTATGCCGTAGTAGTCGCGCTCATCGGTGCCGGGCGTACGAACTCCGATATTTGTGGTTTTCCGATTGGGCCGACTCTACTCATAGTTTCTTGAGTGAAATTGATAGTCATTCACATCATAAACGTTGAATGTCTTGACCTTATAGAAGAAACCATATCACGAGCCCTTTCAACTCAACATTCATGTCCCTATATTCGGGAGCCTGCAAGGTGAGGCCGGATAGATCGTTACATTAGTCGCTCGTAGGAGCAAAGTGAGATGTCAAAGATTCAAACAAGTACCTTCGTATCGAACCAGGAAATGAAATTGGGCTCGTCATGTTTGAGAAGGCTATCTTCTTCTTGAGGGGAAGGAGCCCTACTCCCTCTACAAGGTATATTTAAAAATTCCCTGAAAAAACAAGAGACAAGGAAGTTGGATACATGGAGGATAGTGACGACGTATGTAACAAGCTCAATGAGAACTTGCTACACATAAGGATTCACTTCGTCAAGGTTCAACAACACATAATGCATGATAATGCGCCACTCATCATTCCTTAAGATCTTGGTGCTCGGTGCGCTTGCCTTGCCGAGTTGCCCTTTGAAAAGGCTGAGGTTCGATGAACTCTCATCCGCGTTGTAACGAAGTGGGGGATTGTGCACACTGGGAAGGCTATCCTTATAGTATGTTGTTGTGAAGTTTGACACCTCCTCTAGAATGAATGCCTCTGCCACGGAAGCCTTGATTTTGGCTTTATTTCTACACTTTATCCGAAGAATCTTTAGACATCTCTCGATCATATAGCACCAATGGGCCTGCACGCCCCCCACATTCGTGCCTTGTAAGGTAGGTGCAAAATCATATGATGCACCGCAACAAAGTAACCAGGTGGGACGATCTTCTCTAGCTTGTAGAGCAACACAGGTGCCACTTTCTCCAAGTCAGCAATGACGTCCCGAGACAACTCCTTGGCACAAAGATGGTGGAAGAAATAGCTTAACTCTGCCAGCACGCGCCACACATGCTCGAGCATGTATCCCCGGGTCATCGTAGGAAGGAGCCGCTCAATCCATATGTGGTAGTCTTGACTCTTCATCCCTAAGACCCGCATAGTGGACAAGTTTACTCCCCGACTCAAATTCGCCGCATACCCGTCCGGGAACATTAACGTCTGCATCCACATCAAGACCTCCTTCTGTTGGTCCCTTTTCAAGACGAAATCGACCGGAGTCCTTCTCCATTTCTTATTGGGCCTAGGAGGCTTCATCACTTGCTTTGGCCTATCGCAAAATGTTTCCAGGTCCAATCTAGCCTTCACGTTGTCCTTTGACTTCTCTGTGTCCATGTGTGTTGCAAAAAGCGACTCGGCGATATTCTTTTCTGTGTGCATAACATCAATGTTGTGTGGAAGAAGAATGCCATCGAAATAAGGGAGCCTAGTCAAGCCCGATTTATGAGTCCACCGATGTTCCAAACCATATCCAATAAAACCATCTGTAGTTTTATCATCTTTGAGAGCCTCTATCTCAGCACGAACCTCGACACCGGTCATCATGTGAGGTGGAGGGTCGGTGATTTGAACCCCTTTCTTGAAGTTCTTGACATCTCGTCTGAATGGATGGTCAAGAGGGAGGAATTGACGATGTAGGTCAAACAAAGAAAACTTGCCACCTTCTTCAGATGATAGAACTTTACAACTGTCTTGCATAATGGGCATGGGAACTTCCCGTGAACACACCATGCGCAGAATATGCCATACGCTAGGAAGTCGTGCAGGGAGTACTGGTACCACACATGCATCGTGAAGTTCTTCTTTGTAGCTCGGCCGTATGTCAGTACCCCATTTTCTCAATAAGCAAGCATCAATTCATCAATGAGAGGCTCCATAAACACACCCATCTTGTTTCCCGGGTGTCCAGGAATTATCAGCGACATGAATATTGAGGGGGATCACGAACACGGGCCAACAAGTATACGGGGCCGCCATCATTCCATAGGGATTGAACCCATCTGTTGCAAGCGTGACACGTACACTTCGAGCCTCCTCAGCTTTACCACGATGCATGTCATCGAAATGTTTCCATGCATTGCCATCCGATGGGTGTACCATCTTATCTGGGTTGTATTTTTTGCCATGTTTGTGCCATGTCATCTGTTTTGCGGACTCCTCTGTCATGAACAGCCATTGGATCCTTGGTACGAAAGGAAGGTACCATAGGACCTTCACGGGGAAACCAAGCTGTGACTTCTTGCTATCAATAGGGTCGACCAGATACCTAGAGGATTTGCACTTTGGACAGTGTGTTGCTTTCTCGTGTAGTTTCCTAAATAGGACGCACCCCTTAGGACAAGCATGGATTTGCTCATATGGCATCTTAAGTGCATGAAGAAGTTTCTGTGACTCGTACAAGTTCTTCGGCAGAATGTGACCGTCCGGAAGCAGAGATCCAACAATTGCCAACATAGCATCGAAGTTGTCTCGACTCATACTACACTGCGACTTGAACGCCATCAGGCGTCCCGTGGCATCCAGTTGCGAACCCCGTGTCTATTCATGAAGGGGTTTTTGTGCTGAAGACAACATCTCGTAGTACGCCTTTGCGGATTCCTCTGGCTCGTCCTCAAATCCTTCACCGAACCGTGCTTCCTGAAAGTCATCCATCCACTCTGCGACCCCAACATCTCCATCAAAAGCGTCGAGACGTGGTCTCACCACCTCCTCTCTACTACGATTGGCTTCACCATGGTAGATCCAACAGGTATAGTTTGGCGTGAATCCATATAAGATAAGATCTTTCCCCACAACCTTCTTTGTCTTTCTTACACGGTTCTGACATTTGACACAGGGACACGACATCCGAATGGACCCTTGAGTAGCCTCGCCAAATGAATGCTCCAAGAAAGCATTAGTCTTAGTCATCCATTCTGGGGTCATACTAGCCTGGCCCATGTACATCCAATCACGGTTCTCCATCCTCTAGCATATACATATGTAAGCGAGCAATATAACCGGCAAATGCATCTGCACAGCGTGCCTACTGTCTAATAGGTGAGGATAGGTCCTAATCCCACTCACGGATGCGTAGATGATGTCAGTTTTCATGCTCCGCTCTGATTCGAGACAAAATTTCGGCAGCACCTCTCCGCTGTTCTCCTTAAACACGTCCCAAGAGGGAGAGTGTGCATCCGGAGAACAACAGGGAGGTGATGCTGAAAGTCTGTCTTAGACCAGAGCGAACCATGGAAACTAACATCATCTACGCATCAACGGGCTGTCCAAAATACGTGGACAATCCGAAACAAATACGGTCACAGATATGCAAAGATTTTACATACCTCTGACCGTATCTCTTTCGAACGGGAGACGCCTAACTTGGTTACGTGATAATATAAAACATGCATGAAAAGGAGGAGGGGGCTATACCTAAGGTGTCGGTGAAGATAGGCTAGCGAGGCGGTGGCGAGGTGGTGTGTGGTGGCGAGGTGACGCGGTACAGGAAGACCAGCAACGCCCACAACAACACCCCCGAGTCCCTCCCACGGGTCCTCCTGCAAGAAAAACAATTGGTCAGTGTCAACTGAAAATTTCGACAACACCTCCCCTGCACGAGGAGGTTACCAAACCTGCAAAAAACATTGGCACGAAGGCCAACAACCACATACTACTACTACTTACTAAGTACTACTAACTACTACTAACACTACTAATTATTACTTACTAACCATACGTACTAACTACTAGTAAGTACTACTAACAATACCAAACAATGGCTTCCTAGCTATTACTACTCTCCTCTTTCTTTCTTCTAACTACAACTAACTATACTACTAAGTACTACTAACTACTAGCTACTAGCTACTAACTACTAACTACTAACACTAACGTTGCTAGTAAAACTACTTATTACAAACTAATACTACAAACTACTACTACTATTGTGTATACGTTTCCGGCAACGCCTGCAGCGGCGTGAGGGTCGACGGGACGAGGCCGGCAAGTACTTCTCCTTCTTCTCCTCCTTCTCCTTCTCCTCCTCCTCCTCCTTCTCCTTATCTTCCTTCTTCTCCCGTCCTCCTTCTTCTTCTCCCCTCCTCCTCTCTACTCTGCTTCTCGGTGTGGGGGCGCTGCTGGGTGGGTGGATGGGGGGGGGGTGGTGGCTGCTGGGTGCGGGCTGCTCGGTGGGGGGGGGGGGGGCTGCTGGTTGGGGAGTTGCTGGGTGGGGGTGCTGTGAGAGGCGGCGCGGGGCTTGGCGGGGCGGGCGCGGCGTGGGGAGGGGTGGGCGGCGGCCGGCGGGCGTGGGGATGGGGCGGCGGCGTGAGGATGAAGGAGAGAGTGTGAGAGTGAGTGGTTGAGAGTGTGTCGGTCGTGTGGGCCGGCCCAGCCGTTTTTAACTGAAATAGCCAGTTGCCGAGAGCCAGGCTTTTGGCACTCAACAACTAAATTAAGTTGTCGAGTGCCAACCCTAGCCACTCAACAACTTATTTAATTTTTTTTTGTTTTTTTGCTCCCAATTTTTTGTGTGTGTTTAGTGAACTATTGTAAACAACATGTTCAAATTTGGAAGCTTTTCATTACTTTTTGGTATTTTCCTTAGTTTATTTTGTTTTCGTCAATTTTCCCGCTTAATGTTCATTTGAACTGCATGTGCATGAAATAATAGATTTCTTTCATTCTAAAAATGGTAGTCTTGTTTGTTATTGTAAATGATGGCTAAATCCATTACCTGTCTTGAAAGTTCGATCAACGTGCTCACGGGACAACGTCACCAACTTCGGTGCGAGTAGTTTTTTAATTATATAAAATGCAAAAAAATTCCGAAAATCACGAAAGTTTCCGAAGTTGGCATTTTATATAATTAAAAAACTACTCGCACCAAAGTTGGCGACGTTGTCCCGTGAGCACGTTGATCGAACTTTCGAGACAAGTCATGGATTTAGCCATCATTTACACTAACAAACAAGACTACCATTTTTAGAACCAAAGAAATCTATTATTTCATGCACCTACAGTTCAAATGAACATTAAGCGGGAAAATTGACAAAAACAAAATAAACTAAGGAAAAATACCAAAAAGCAATGAAAAGCTTCCAAATTTGAACATGTTGTTTACAATAGTTCACTAAACACACACAAAAAATTGGGAGCAAAAAAACAAACAAAATTAAATAAGTTCCCGAGTGCCTAGGGTTGGCACTCGGCAACTAAATTAAGTTCCTGAGTGCCTAGGGTTGGCACTCGACAACTAAATTTAAGTTGTCGAGTGCCTAGGGTGGCACTCGGTAACTTAAATTTAGTTGCCGAGTGCCAAATGGCAGGCACTCGGCAACTTAAATGGAGTGGGTTGGCGGTAGCCCTCGTGGTAAAGTGCCGAGTGTATTTTTTTTGCCAAGTGTCAGCACTCGACGAAAAGAATTAAGTTGCCGAGTGTTTTTTTTTGCCGAGTACTAGGCACTCGACATTTAATTAGTTGCCGAGTACAATAGTTTGTCGAGTGTGACACTCGACAACTAAATTAGTTGCCGAGTGCCCGATATTTGGCACTCAGCAACTTATTTAGCACTCGGCAAATTATCGTTTTCCTATAGCGCCTAATGTAACCATCTCGGTTAATATATTAACCAAATAAAATAACTGTATACTAGATTGTGTGGAGTTTCCTACTGTTAGAAAAACTCGGGAACATAAGAATACACTCGGGTAAGCACTTGGCAAACAACACTCGGAAGCCACGGGTTGGGAAAATTCGTGTTTACCAAGAGTTCATGGACAAACACTCGGTAAATTTCAGTTTCTCGAGGTGTTTTAGGAAACACTTGGGAAACATCACCCACACGGGAAAGATTCACAATAACGGTTCAACACCGGGGTAACGGAGCTATTCAAGTATAGCTCCCACTACTACAGAACACACCTTTGGCTGATTTCCAAAATCGGCTTTACCCCCGGTGGAAATTGCGCCCGGGGCTAAAGTGCCTTTAGTCCCGGTTGGTAACACCAACAGGGACTAAAAGTCCCCTCCCAACGACTCGGTGGTCAGACATTGTCGAGGGAGGGGGGGGGGACTTTTAGTCCCAGTTGGTGTTACCAACCGGGACTAAAGGTCCACCTTTAGCCCCGGTTGGTATTACCAACCGGGTTTAACCTTTAGCCCCGGTTTAAGGCACAAACCGAGGCTATTTCTAGGCCTTTAGTCACGGCTGGTTCTATGGACCGGGACTAAAGCCCCCCCTATTTGAACTCTCTTCCTCCCCTGCCCGAGCTCGAGAGCTCATTTATTCCTCTCTGTTCTTGCTTGTTCTTGGTGTGTTCTTCATCTCCTCTTCGGCCATTGCTTCATTTGATCACTTCTACGCCTCCATCGACTCGTTGAAAGGTTACTATCTTCAACCTCTCACTTCTACTCCTCCATAGAGCTGGTCTATATGTGATTTTTCTTTATGATTCCTCTTTTTTTTGCCATTTTAAGCTTCATTCACTTGACATTGTTTGAATATTTTGAACATGGCAACTAAAACTAGTATTCTAAGTATACACCTTTCATTTTTAGGGTATTATATGTTCCACATTTCAAGATTAGTTTAGCTTAGTTTGAGAAATATAGAATCTTAGGATATTATTAAATGATGAATTTATGGTGGATTGTTCTTGATTTATATATATCCCACTTGAGCTCAAAATAATTATATATTTAGATGAAGAAGTTAGCTACCTAGAATACTTTAGTTGTATACATGGCACATTTGATGATTTTAGAGGAAGGTAAATTTTAGTTGTTTTATTTTCTTTGTTTAGAATATGAGGAATTTATAATATCTAGTTTAAAAAATGAGTATAGAGAGTAGATGACAACTACTTCGGGGTACTCGGCCTCTGATCGGGTTCCAAAGCGACTAAGGCCAGACCTCCCTTTCATTACCTGTGGCAAGTGTATGCAAAAGACTGTGAAAGAGTACCTAGTGGGGAAGGCGGGTGCCAACAACGGTCAGATCTTCTATAAATGTCCAGATCGCAACGTGAGTTATATATTTTGTCTCATTTGATGATTATGGTTAATTTGTACCTATATTTCCTGATGATTTTGATTAAAATGTTGATTTTTTATTTCTATTTTCAGTGGGATGGCACTGGATGCCGCGGCGGGTACTGGGAGGAAGATTATGTTAAACATGTGGCGGAGGCTACGAAGGCTGATGAGGCAGCGAGCCAGCTCAAGGAGCTCGTCGATGTTGAACAGACGAATAATGATTTGTTTGCTTTAGTTGGGATTGGTCAGGAGATCATTATGCTACTGAAGTGCATTTTAGGTTTTGTGTGTATAGTGCTAGCGGTCTTAGCATATGTTATGTCGAGGCTTATATAGAGCATGCATTAGTATTTGTGTGACTCGGAAATGACACATGATGGTGTTCCATCTCATGTTATTTTAATGCAGACCTTTCAGTATTTTTATAATTTCATTTTTTGACCAAAATGAGAAATTTAATTATGTTTTAGGTCATATAATAATGCAGACAATGACACGGGATTGGATGTACAATGTTGATCGCCGCTCCAAAGAGTTCATTGATGGCGTGCATGATTTCTTAAGAGCGGCTGAGGCAAACAAGCGGGATGGTAATTTCATGTTTTTTCCATGCACCTTGTGCAATAATTTGAAGGAATATTGTAGCTCAAGGAATCTTCACTCACACTTGTTGAAGTCGGGTTTCATGTCAAAATATATTTGTTGGACCAAGCATGGAGAAACCGGAATTATGATGGAAGAAGACGAAGAAGAGAAATTGGACCCTGACGACATTATTGCTCAATATGGTGACTTCAATGATACTGCAATGGTGGAAGCAGAAGAAGAGGCAGGGGGCAGAGGACACACTCTCTGAAGATGATGGTCTGGGTGAAGTCATTCATGATGCACAAAGAGATTGTGAAAGTGAAAAAGAGAAAGCTAAGTTTGACCGCATGCTAGATGATCACAAGAACCGAATACACCATGTGAGCTGCACATTCCAGAGGGGGCTACCACAATAATGGTGGCTACCGGTGTTGTATCTTCTATGGACCCTACGAAGACACCAATATGCCATGGGTCAACAATACCACTTGGATATGCTCGCGTTTCGGTGGATAGAGTTCAAAAAGGTCATCGCGATGTTAAGCTTGACATTGAAGGAGGTGATGGGGAAACGACTTTAGGACAAGCGGAGAAGACATTTATTTGTTGGCGCAAGCGCTATATCATTATTCCTGGGGCATCACCTCCTATTGTACCGCCGTCGCCTCCTCCTCCTCATCCTAGGTGCGAAGGAAAGTGAATCATACCTAGCCCTTTTTCACTAACTTTGTATTGGCTTAAATAACGATACTTTATTAACACTCGTTGTTTTCACTATAGGACCTCACCCAGAGACCTAAGTCCCCATTCATCACCTGCTGGTCATAGTGTTGCGAGGGATGATGATGGTGAAATGCACGACATGACTTCCTCCCCAGAACCTCCAAGGCGGTCTCCATCTCCGAAACCGGCCCCATCGCCTCCACGACGTTCTCCAACACCAAAGCTGGCCTCATCGCCTCCACGATGTTCTCCAACACCGACACAGGCCCATCCAGATCCACGGCGGTCTCCCGCCGCCCCATCGCCAAAGAAGAGGACCGCCACAAAAGCAAAGGTGTCGGCCGCCCACCAAAAGCAAAGAGGCAAGCTAAAAGGAAAGTTAAGATTCCTCAGAAACTTCTGTATGAGAAGACTGACGAAGAAATAGACGCTTCAGTAAAGGCCTCAGTGGACGCACATTTCCAAAAAATTGTAGACGACCGTAAAGCAAGGAAAGAAGCTAAAAGGCCGTTCTTCTTAGGACCTGATCCTCTAAGACAATCGGTGGATGCTCAAAAGAGAAAGCTACGATATGCTCAGAAGAGATCTCCACTATCGGACTATGACCGCACTCTACAAAAGGCAATTGACGAGGAGAAGAATAAAGAGAGAAGAGTAGGGAAGGGTGTCCCACAGCTCGGGGAACAATCGAATCAATCAGTGCCCCCGCTACTTGTTGGGAATCAATATAGTTCAAACATGAGCGGGCTAGAAGACTACAGTGCCCCCAAGGTCAATTATGATGGTATGGAAGAGTTCTTGTCAGGAGCTGGTCTAACCGCGACTCAATTTCTAGGAAATGCACTCACCACAAATGCCACTGTAGTCGATGAGTTCCAGAGAAGTTATGTACGTGGCAGAAGTCTGTACAACCCATCGGCCCTCACGGAACTTGGTACGCAAATGCGTAGGTTAAACTCGTGTTACATGGAGGCATATACCAAAAACCCAGATGACGACTACATTTGCGTCAGAATTAGACAAGAACATTACTTCCGGGGCGATGACCTTATATTTGTTCCGTATAGTGAGCTCCACCAACTATGCCATATGGACGCTCTAGACAAATCTCTGATGAGCTGCTACTGTCTGTAAGTGATCATTTCTTTTAGTAATCGGACTATAGCATATGTATATGTATAGTAACTAACTATCCTCAAACATATATATGCAGATTCTTGATGTTATTGCTCAAACGTAACGGAGACACGGAAATTGGTTTCATTGATCCATCAATCATATTGTCGGATCCAAACACTCCCCGCGATCAATGGATACCTCAAACGGAGAGGAATTTTCGGAGGTTCTTGGTCAACCAAAAGACCAGAGAATATATACTCTTCCCCTACAACTTTGGGTGAGTGTTGTTATCGTTTGCACAATTTGTCTTACTTATTACTCAATTCAGCATGAAGATATATATGTTGACTCTATAAACAAATGCAATTTTCACTGGATACTCATAGTCTTCGATATGAGAAGAAGTCAATTGATAATCTTTGACTCATTAAGAAAACCACTGGGAGATTACCAAGATATGATAGACATTATCAAGGGGTAACTTTGATCTTTAAATATGGATTCCTGCTCTTTAACTACACTGCAAGAGTTAATTAACTAATGATCCAATTATTGAGCAGGGTTTGGGCTTGGTTCATCCCGAAACACGTCCGGAACTGGAAGTGGCACTAAAGGGTCCTCGTCTGCTAAATGTAAGTTCTACTAGCTCTCATAATCCTTTACCTTATCATGCTTTAACATATGCGTATGATGACGATAGTAATCTTTTCATATCTTACAGTGGGTTCTAAGGCAGCCACAATTCAACAATCTGTGTGGATACTACATTTGCGAGTTCCTCACGGTGTATGCAAGAAGAACTCTTGATGAGAAACTAAGAGTATATGATATGTATATATAATACATCCATATTATTTATTTGTTGCTATTAACTAAATCTTATGTATATTAACACTTGTTTCTTTATAATGCAAATTGAAGACGCTATGGTTGCAACAACAAGTGTTGCAAGAAGTCCGCCTCAAAGGAATTCAAGAGACACTTGCTGGATTTTTTCTTGAAAAAGTGGTCAACCCTAAAGGCGAGTACTATTACGATCCGGCCGAACCACTCAAGCCAAATCAAGACGAACATCTGTATGATATTTAAGTGGCGAGAGCGGTTGTGTCTTAAGTCAAGTAACAATGGATAATGATGTAAATTTTATGTGCATATATATATATTTATATATAGAGTTTAATAGTTTATTTGTGTTTAATGCTTGAAACTAACTTATAAGTGCGCGGATACTTGTATTAGCAGCGAATACATGTATTAGAAGCGAAGACTACACACGTTTGAATACCTAATCTAATTGGAAAACCAAAATAAGAAATACCAAACTCAGAAAAAATGGGTCTTTAGTCCCGGTTGGTAATACCAACCGGGGCTAAAGGGTGCTGCCACGCGTGGCCCGCCTGCGCCACCTGGCGCACCCTTTAGCCCCGGTTGGTATTACCAACCGGGGCTAAAGGTCGGGCTTTAGTCTCGGGCCTGCGAACCGGGGCTAAAGGTGGGACATTTAGTCCCGAATCCTTAGCCCCGGTTCAGGCACAGGGGCTAAAGGCCCTTATGAACCGCGGACAAAAGCCGGTTCTGTACTAGTGTCCCGAGTGTTGAACAAAAAGCCTGCACTTGCGAATCTTTTCTCAGGAATGTTTTCTGTTGTTGTTTTGTTTAAAACTGCATTTGTGTCTTGCTTTTCTGAAAGGAACTTATGGCTGTCTTACAATATGTCATACAACATACACCTTTCTTCTTGGCTCATGCCATGATCAAATATTTCTAGTTGCATGTGTCTTACAATTTTAGAAGTCGATCAAAAAATAAAGCATACACTCCATGCCCACATGTTGTACATATTCAGACTTAATAAAAGGGCACATTGATGATTAGATGAACAAAAGTAAAAAAATGAAAGGTTTGTAGAAGGGCATGACATGGCCAAATCAACAAACTTCACCCCATATTTGATAACAACACTAAGTTAGTTGAGAAGCATAAGATCATATTGAGATTGACCTCATTGATCGATCTAGATTCACACTAGTAGAGAACAAGCCTTTGAACGATATACCAATTTGGCTTTAGTCTCGGCATTTTTTGCGGCCGGGACTAAAGAGACATTTAGTCCCTTGCTCAATGTCTAGTACCACAGCCTTTTGCAGGTGGGGCTCTTTAATCCTACCTTTAGTCCCGGTTGGAGTTAAAAACTGGGACTAAAGGTACCAGAACCTTTAGTCCCAGTTGGTAATACCAACCTAGACTAAAGGTAGACCTTTTAGTCCTAGTTGGTGTTACGAACCGGGACTAAAGGTCTCTTGCTGAGTTGGTTCAAAAGGAAAATGTCTCATTCATTGTCAGATGCATTCGGTAGGTGGAGTGGTAAGCTCTATGCAATGCTGTGCTAGAGGTCTTGGGTTTGATTCTGACGAGGCGCAGTGGTGGGAGGATTTTGACAAACCGGGACTAAAGGTCCTCTCCTTTAGTCCAAACCGGGACTAAAGGTCCTCCCCTTTAGTCCCGGATGCTTAGTCCGGTTGGGAAACTGGGATTAAAGGGTTTCCTAACCGGGACTAAAGGCATTTTCTCTACTAGTGTCATCTATGTGACCTCCATTTGCAGCAACTTCCCCTTCTCCAGCCTCTGCAGCAGTATCAGCACCAGTTTCAGCAGGACCTACACCTAGCTTCAGATGCCCTTTCATTTTCAGAAAAAAAAGTTAGATCACTAAATTTGGAAGTTGACATCACATGGTACAAACTGTACAGACCTGATGAGATGTTCCATTTTGTGATGGCAGTACAATTGTGTTTAAATTACTTCTACGTGCTTTCTAGATTAATCTGATGAGTAGGATGATGGCAGTACTCATCAGGTTGTAAATTACTTCCACAAAAACAATCTGCTTGCCCCTTCGATTATTCCCCCTTCCTCCATAATCTCTTTGTGAAATTTGGGGAAAACAATTGGATTTAGGGTATACAGATGTGCATGTATTAATTGTGTGAGCGATTTGGGGTTACCTTTTGGTCTACAGATGGAAGCGCGCGGGAGTAGCAGTCGAGGTCGAGGTGGTGGGTGAGCTAATTCTGGGCTTACGCCGTCGAGCAGATGGCGGTGCGCTGCGCAGCTCGAGCTGGGAGAAGATGGCGAGGTGGTGTGCGCAGTACCCGGAGACGACGGAGGGGCTGGTGTCTGTAGCGAGGTTTTGGGGTGCCGCTGAGCCTTCGAGAGGTTTTGGGGTCGACCAAAATATTGCGCGCTAGCGTCAGAGCTCCACCATGGCCCTGCGCCAATTTTTTTGCCATAGCGTCAAAACAAGCTCCCGGCTCCTGAAGGCTAGAACGCGGCAAACACTCCGGAGAAACATGACCGCCACTACACCACAACACCGCATCACCGTCAGATGTCTGACGGTAAAAATTATATTTATCGATAGATGATCTGTCGCTAAAGATAACTAACATACCATCTGACGCTAAATCCTCAATTAACGACTCAATGTCTGTCGTTATAGGCATCCATATATAATGTTTAATTGTTTGTCGCTAAAGGCTGACGCCAAAAATAAATAGGCCCCACATGCCTCACACAGTCGCTTCACAGGTCCATTTAGCTACCACGCAAATTTCAGCATGGCCCACGAGTACCGGAACCCTAGACCCTTCTTCCCCAAATCCCAAATCCCAAATCTAGAAGCCGCGTCAAGCCTGTACGCGCGCCGCCGCCCTCTCCCTCCCAAATCTCATGCCCGCCTCACCCCGCCCCCATCTCCTGCTCGCCATTGCCCTCTCCCTCCCTCCCGAATCCCATCCCCCCGCCCCAAAGCTTCCGCTCGATCGCCTCGCGCTGCCACCAAAGCTCCCGCTCGTCCGTCCCCCGCCCATCCCCAGGTTCTGACCACCGCCCATTGTCCGTAGAGCACACTGCCCCTAGAGGACTTTCCGTGGAGGACGCTGCCCCCTGAAGGACTAATCCGTGGAGCACGCCGCCGGCCCTGGAGCCAGCCCGACCTTGGGGGTTGGAGCTGTGTTTCTGCACTGGGCCCCTGAGGCCAGGGGGGCCATCCTCAAATATTTACGTACCTATAGTATTCAGCCCAATAAAAAAAGACTTTGTTCTAGCGTACATTGGTAGGACTCTGCGTGGATTCGGCTGCCTTGCGTCACGACTCGACTGGCGCGTGCCCTTCCGCCCCGCGGCAGCGACTCAGTTCCAGCGCGGTGAGTGCCGAGTGGACGATCAACCATCCGACTCCTTTATGATCTTCGCAATTTCGTGACTATATAGTGTGCGAGCGCGCCTGCTCGACTTTATAGACGTAATAAACGGGTACTAATCAATATTTGCTCTTATCCTCAATCTTTATTCTTTACTTCTTTAATTTGTGACCTAGAAATAACGTGATTTCTAAGAGAGTTGGTATACAAGTTTACTCTGCCAGATAGATAAGTCAATGTATGCTATAGAGATTTTTGAGTTTGTCACAAGAGCGGATTGTTATCCAAATATTTTCATTGCTTATCAGATATTATTCACTATGCCTATGCCACTAAGGCCTCAGATAAAAGAACATTTCAAAGTTGAATGAAATTATTGAAGAATTATTTAGTTTGACAACTTTATACATCGAGAAGAAATTATTAGATGAAATTGATATAGAGGTCATAATAAATAACTTCACAATAGTAAATGCTAGAAGAATTTTTTAAGGTAATATGTTTTATATATTACACATATTAGAAACGATATTATATTATAAGAGTTGTATTAAAGGGGTCATCGCTATAGCTTCGCTCCGGGCCTATAATTTGACAGGACCGGGCCTCCCTGGAGCACACAACGGTGGAGTACGTGCCCCAAAGCTGACCGTGCTGCCGCATCACTGCTTCGATCTTTCCCTGGTAAGCAAGTCATTGAATCAAAATCAATTAATGCATTGACAATGAAATCAGTTCTATAGGATCTATTTTGCTATCCCGAGCACCAAACTGAGATTTTTTCCGTGAGCTGTCCATCTGCTTGTTGCGGCCGTATCAGTGTAGCAGTTCTTATTTCAAATTATTTTTGGTCGCTCAAGTGATCCCATCCCCGAGTTAGATTGGGATATTCAGTGTCTACAGTTAATTTTTTCTTATTCATCTGTTACTAGTTCTAGTATGTATCTGTCTAGAAAAAACTAGAGAGCAATTATGCCACCCTTCACTAGCATGAAGGGCCTGCTACAAATGAATTATAAGGATAGATTATGCTCTTATTTTTTCGTTTTAATCTTACCATCAGCAAGAGTCAAAGGTTAACATATTGATACGTATCGTCCACTTCTCATTGCTTGGAGCCAACAGATTCAAGTACTGCAGGTACACGCTCAGTCCCCACAAAGAATCATGCAACCATTACGAACTAGAGGTTCTTTTGATGGTTGTTTCCAATATGAGAACTTTTCAAGGACTGCTCACTTCCTTTTACACATGCTCAGTATTAATTGCACTATCTTTCACACCGCCTTGTTGTTGTTAGGCATACATTACTAGTTTGATGATGATATTATCAGAATACTTCTTTGAATCCCTCCTAGCTGTTTTGTTTCATTTGCCTGTGTTGCTCATTGTTTGATTTGACAACAGTTCCAATCCAAAATATACTGCTGCTCACATCAAACAAAATATTGAATGTAAACAAGTGTTCACACTACAGTTTATACTTTTCTTACTATCTTGTGTGGCTGCCATACTATATGGACATATATAATATATCCATTCAAAGATTAACCGAGAAGCATTGATTCTAAGATATAACATTGCATGGCCATTCAATAAAGTAATAAAGTAGACTTGATAGAATTTTCACTTTGGTTTAATGCATGACCAATGTTCCTAATTAAACTATATGTGATAGGCAAGGGAATGCAGGAACAATGAATACAACAAGGCTTCTAGTACACCTTTCAAGGGCACTGTAAGGTATGTCCCTAAATTTATATTCATCAGACTATGTACAAACCTAGTGACCACCTGTAAAGCACAGCAGAAGTAGTTAATTCACGTTCTAGAGCGTTCGAGTCAATACAATGGTCATTACCACGTTCTAAAGCACATCAAAATAAGTATGTATATACATAAACCAGCCGAAAATGTCCTGATTTTTGTAGTATTCTGATTCTGAAATATATATGTATATATCTCCACACAGAAACCAGCCGAAAACAAGATCCCACTTCACTCTGAACTGAAAATCAATCGAGCTGATAGATTAATGCAGTGCAAACACAGTTGCAGCACGAATGTATGTGTTTATTGTTGTTTATTCTCACAATTTATTGGCCTAATGAGTTACTGAGTCTTGACTGTGT
>CM039133.1:3987900-4055649 GCA_022036555.1 Microstegium vimineum
GCACCAACGTGAAGGGCTTTCCATACTTGTTTGTCCACATTTTCTGTGCCTCATCCTCCAACATGTTGTCGGAGTATCCGCTTGTGTGCATGTTACTTACTGTAGTCCAAAACCCATTGAATTCAGTGATTGATGCCTTCAAACGAGTCCAGTGAACCTTCAATTGGTTCATTTCCCTTGTACGCTTCCCATTTCCTTTCTTGTTAAACACAACAGTGACTTCATTCCAAAATGTATCACCTTTCTAATCATTCCCCTTAATTGGGTCTTTAGAAGCATTCAACCAAGCACTTGCCTACCAAATAAAAAATAAGAAAAATATGAACATCTCTTAGAAAAACCAAACACTGACCAACAAAAATTACTAAGAACAATCATTACCAGTCTCTCTTCCTCTTCATGTGTCCAATACCTTTTCTTTGCTGTCCTATTTGTATCATTGGTGTCGTCTTCCTCAATTTCAATGTTCACTGAAGTGCCTTGTTTCATAGCTTCAGGTGTTGGTGTCCCATAGGCACTTGGTGAAAATTTTGTCCTTGTACTAGAGGTTGTTGAATCATATTTAGAAAACCACCTGGTGGACACATCCTGAAATTTGTACAAAATCAAACTGCATGAAAATCAAACTACCTTCTACTAAATATTTTTTAGACATTGGATATTTGGCAGATTAACCAAGTGGACCACAGACCTGCTATCAGAGAGTGAGTCATGGAAATAAATTTAGACAGCGTACTGTAGATTAATTCAGAGATGATACAAATCACTATCTACAACCCCTTCATCTGGTAACTATCTATTTGCAGTTCTAGTACAGATAAAAATTCAGAGATAATACACATCACTTCTATTCAGTTCGAGCACTTAAAGGAATCAAAATCAACTACTTCTAGGAGAGGAAATCAAGTACGTGCACAGATCAAAACAGCTACTTGCGTAAAATAAAATCAATACGTACCATGGATTTGGGGCTTGCTGGCTTCCATGTTGAGATGAAAAATTTGGGAGTACGGTTCCCCATCCTGCTCCCTGCGATGGTTGTGGCGGCATAGTGGACGTTGGCACAGTGGAGGATGAAATCGGCATAGGAGGGGCAGGAACAGCAGAGGAGGAAGATGGCACAGCCTGCCGCGGAACTAGTGACGGCGCTGGGAGGGATGTCGGCGTCGGCGACGAATCCGTTGAAGCTGGAGGCACCGACAGCGTCTTCAGTCCGAGGCGGCTGCCCCCACGCCCTTTCCCTCCTCTCCCAAATGGGTGCCGCCCGGAACCCTTCGACAGTGTTGGATCCATGGCGCTGGATCTACAAACTGGCTGCACGGGAGCAGGAAGAAAAGAATGGCGAGGGCAGGAAGGAATGGCAGGGGGGCGCGGGAGGGATGGTGGAGGGCGCGGGAAGGATTCGGCCGGGGCGCGAGAAGGATGGCGCGCGCACGGGATCGAAGACGATGAAACTCTCCCCCTCAACGCTCGTTTCGTGCCGTTTCCAAGGAGTTGGAAACAGTGCGCGTTCGTTTCGTGGGGATGAAACGAATTCACTCTCTCCTCCTCAAATCAAGCAAAGATTCTATTTTAGCTGATGTGACAGTCTAATTAATGTGCATGAAACTCTCATGAAATATGCATTGAGACTGGCCTTAGGGAGCACCTCTGCCGCTATCTGCCAACAACCTGGTAAGTCATGGCCTTGCGCCAACACGAAACAGGCCATCGCACGCCTTAATTAATTTTCCGGAAGGATTGCACATGACCAATGTAGACGATCTAATGGCATTTATGGCCGACTGGCAGGAGCTTGTGTGCAAACATCTAAACTAATAAATTTGTGAGGAGGGCTAGACGAGTACGTAAAATGAGGGTAAGCGGCTGGATCTCGAAAAAAGAGTAGACTAGTCGAGAGTCCAAATTACATACTAAGGGGGTGTTTGGATCCCCTTGACAAATTAGCAAATTAGCAAAAGAGTAAATTTGTCATTTGCCACTCCAAAGTAGCAAATGGTAAATGACAAATTTTTTCTCTTTTGCCATTTTTTAACTTGCATATTTAGATCCATTTTTTAAAAAGTAGCAATTCTTTTGCTCTTTTGCCAATTTGACAATTTGCTAAGGGGATCCAAACACCCCCTAATAGCATCATAATGGAAGTTTAATGAAAAAAATAAAGTACTCGTTTTCCACTAGTACAGAACCGGCTTTTAACCCCGGTCTATAAGGACCTTTAGCCCCGGTGCCTGAACCGGGGCTAAGGATTCGGGACT
This sequence comes from Microstegium vimineum, assembly GCA_022036555.1. NCBI lineage: Eukaryota > Viridiplantae > Streptophyta > Magnoliopsida > Poales > Poaceae > Microstegium > Microstegium vimineum. The sequence goes on from CM039133.1 coordinate 3,990,159, forward strand.
AAATGTCCCCCCTTTAGCCCTGGTTCGCAGGCCGGAGCTAAAGCCCGACCTTTACCAACCGGGGCTAAAGGGTGCGCCAGCTGGCACATGCGGGCCACGTGTGGCAGCACCCTTTAGCCCCGGTTTGTATTACCAACCGGGGCTAAAGACCCTTTTTTTTCTTCTGATTTTGGTATTTCTTATTTTGGTTTTCCAATTAGATTAGATATTCAAATGTGTGTATTCTACGCTTCTAATACATGTATTTGCTGCTAATACATGTATTCACACGCTTATAAAGTTAGTTTCAAACATTAAACACAAATAAACTATGAAACTCTATAAGTATAATATATATGCACATAAAATTTACATCATTATCCATTGTTACTTGACTTAAGACACAAACGCTCTCACCACTTAAATATCATACAGATTTTCGTCTTGATTTGGCTTGAGTGGTTCGGCCGGGTTGTAATAGTACTCGCCTTTAGGGTTCACCACTTTGTCAAGAAAAAATCCAGCAAACGTCTCTTGAATTCCTTTGAGGCGGCCTTCTTGCAACACTTGTTGCTGCAACCATAGCGTCTTCAATTTGCATTATAAAGAAACAAGTGTTAATATACATAAGATTTAGTTAATAGCAACAAATAAATAAAATGGATGTATTAAATATACATATCACATACTCTTAGATTGTCTGTAAGATTTCTTCTTGCATACACCGTGAGGTACTCGCAAACGTAGTATCCACACAGATTGTTGCCTTGTGGCTGCCATAGAATCCACTGTAAGATATGAAAAGATTACCATCATCATCATACACATATGTTAAAGCTCGATAAGGTAACAGATTACGAGAGCTAGTAGAACTTACATGTAACATATGAGGACCCTTTAGTGCCTCTTCTAGTTCCGGACGGTGCTTCGGGACGAACCAAGCTCAAACCCTGCTCAATAATTGGATCATTAGTTAATTAACTCTTGCAGTGTAGTTAAAGAGCAGGAATCCATATTTAAAGATCAATGTTACCCCTTGATAATGTCTATCATATCTTGGTAATGTCCCACTGGTTTTCTCAATGAGTCAAATATTCTCAATTGACTTCTTCTCATATCGGCGACTATGAGTATCCAGTGAAAACTGCATTTGTTTATATATAGAGTTAACATATATATCTTTATGCTGAATTGAGTAATAAGTAAGACAAATTGTGCAAATGATAACAACACTCACCCAAAGTTGTAGGGGAAGAGTATATATTGTCTAGTCTTTTGGTTGACCAAGAACCTCCGTAAATTCCTCTCTGTTTCAAGTATCCATTGATCGCGGGGAGTGTTTGGATCCGAGAATATGATTGATGGATCAATGAAACCAATCTCTGTGTCGTTTTTATGTTTGAGGTATGCCATCAAGAATCTGAATATATATGTTTGAGGATAGTTAGTTACTATAGATATACATATGTGCTATAGTCAGATTACTAAAAGAAATGATCACTTACAGACAGTAGCAGCTCATCAGAGATTTGTCTAGAGCGTCCATGTGGCATAGTTGGTGGAGCTCACTATACGGAACAAATATAAGGTCATCGCCCCGGAAGTAATGTTCTTGTCTAATTCTGATGCAAATGTAGTCATCATCTGGGTCTTTGGTACATGCCTCCATGTACCACGAGTTTAACCTGCGCATTTGCGTACCAAGATCCATGACGGCCGATGGGTTGTATAGACTTCTGCCATGTACATAAGTGCTCTTCCACTCATCGACTACAGTGGCATTTGCGACTAGTGCATTTCCGTAAAATTGAGCCGCGGATAGACTAGCTCCTTTCAAGAACTCTTCCATACCATCATAATGGACCTTGGGGCCACTGTAGTCTTCTAGCACGCTCATGTTTGAACCATATTCATTCCCAACAACTAGCGGGGGTACTGATTGCTTCAATTGTTCCCCGAGCTTTGGGACACCCTTCCCTGCTCTTTTCTTCTCGATAATTACCTTTTCAAGAGTGCTGTCATACTCCGATATTGGAGATTTCTTCTCAGCATCACGTAGCTTTCTCTTCTTTTCTTCCAACTTCTGCCTTAGAACTGATGGAGGTACGTAGAATGGTTGTGTAGCTTCTTTCCTTGCTTTAGCGTCGTTTATAATTTTTTGGAAATGTGCGTCCACTGAGGCCTTTACTGAAGCGTCTATTTCTTCTTCAGTCTTCTCATACGGAAGTTTCGGAGGAATCTCAACAATAACTTTCCTTGTAGCTTGCCTCTTTGGTTTCGGTTGGGCGGCCGACACCTTTGCTTTTATGGCGGTCCTATTCTTTGGTGATGGGGCGGCAGGTGTCGGCGTTGGAGACCGTCGTGGCGGCGTTGGAGACCGTCGTGGAGGCGATGGGGCCGGTGTCGGCGTTGGAGAACGTCGTGGAGGTTCTGGGGCCGGTTTCGGCGATGGAGACCGCCTTGGAGGTTCTGGGGAGGAAGCCGTGTCGTGCATTTCACCATCATCATCCCTCGCAATACTATGACCAGCAGGTGATGAATGGTGACTTAGGTCTCTAGGTGAGGTCCTATAGTGAAAACAACGAGTGTGAATAAAGTATCGCTATTTAAGCCAATAAAAAGTTAGTGAAAAAGAGATATATAGGTATGATTCACTTTCATTCGCACCTAGGATGAGGAGCAGGAGGCGGCGACGGTACAATAGGAGGTGATGCCCCAGGAATAATGATATAGCGCTTGCGCCAACAAATAAATGTCTTCTCCGCTTGTCCTAAAGTCGTCTCCCCATCACGTCCTTCAATGTCAAGCTTAGCATCGCGATGACCTTTTTCAACTCTATCCACCGAGATGCGAGCATATCCAGCTGGTACTTTTGACCCATGGCATATTGGTGTCTTCGTAGGGTCGATAGGAGATACAATACTGGTAGCCACCATGATTGTGGTAGCCCCCTCTAGAATGTGCAGCTCACATGGTGTATTCGGTTCTGTGATGTCATCCACGGGGAAGCGTAGCTTTGCGTCATCACCAGGTTGAGGCACTTCCGTGGAAGCACAACTGCTTTTCATCTGAGCTGATGGGCTGATGTTGACTTGCAGTACTGATCTAGTACTTTGCATTCGGCTCATTGCTAACTCCACTTGCCTTTTGATTTTCTCGCTCATTCTCGCTTCAAGTTTCTCTTCTCGCTCTTTTTCTTGAATAGCTTCTTCGCGTGCTTCACTAATCATTTGCGACATGCTAAGTTTTATAGCTTCCTCCTCTTTCTTCTTTCTCTGGTAGCTTCTATATGTATCTTTGTCTTGAGGGAAGGCATGCTTCCACGGCACCACGCCATGCCCTCTCGTCCGCCCACCGTGTTCCGCAGTCCCCAGGGCATATGTCAGCTCATCTTTATCTCTATATGGTGACCATAGTTCTTGTTCCCTTATAGATTGAGCATAAACCAGTTTCCTTGCTCCTTCTGTGAGTCCTTCGGTATACGTTAATCTCCTAGTCTGAGGGTCAATGCCTCCCCCGTGACCAAAAAACCACCACTTACTCTGCTCAACCCAGTTATTTGATTCCGGTTGGATTCCCCTAGCTTGAAGGTCCTCTTCTTCTTTTTTCCCACTTAGGAATGACAGTCTTGTAGCCACCTGATCCCATGTGATGATGGTATTGCTTTTCTCGGGCATTCTGTTGGTTCTGTTGCGCTCGTGCTGAGCCCTCTTCGGATGTCTTGAAAGATACAAAGTCATCCTAAAATAGTCTCAACTTGACGTAGGCCTTATTGTTGAAATTTTGAGTAAGGTTCTTCTTGATAAAATCAGTATAAAATTTCTTCTTCCAGCCCTGGAAATATGGTGCCATCTTCTTCATAGCCCAGTCCCTAACTCTCCCCTTCAAAGCTTCATCTTCTGTATTGAGCGAGAAATGTTGAAGGACTTCTTGCCAAATTAGTTCCTTGTCACGATCAGGGATCAAACTAATGTCAGGACGTCCTTTCTTTTGCCGCCATTCACGAGCACTGATTGGAAGCATATCCCTTACAAGGTAACCACAGTTGCTGGCAAATCTATGTGCATGTGGTCTAAGTACTGCTCCTGTTTCCTCATCGAATTCCATGATAATGTACCAACCCTCCAATGGCTTCTTCGGGCCTCGTACATTTTTACTCTTCCCCATAGTTGTCGTTGATGCAAATGGCTATGTATGTAGACACACAAAACTTATAAATATAACTATACAACTGTAATTATTTTGATATTCATGTATATACACAAGAGATTGTAGGCATATATATACCTCGGCAACATTGTCTTGCGCAATATTTTCTTGCTCAACATCTGGCGTAAAGTACTAACTTCCGTCATCTACTTGATTGGTGTCATCTACTACTTGATCAGTACCATTGTTGATCATTGAAAACAATAAAGCCTCCATGTAATCATTCGGGTCTTCCATATCTATATCAAATCATATATATACATGTTTACTCTAGAAATAATGGAAGGTCAATATTTAGACACTTAGTCTTAGAGTAACCAAAAGGGTAGACACTTAGGATGTATATCTATAGGGTTTAGACACTTAGGGGTTTAGGGTAGACACTAAGTACTGTGTGTGTGTAATAAAAGTGTTTAGGGTTTAGGGTAGACACTTATGATGTATATCTATAGGGTTTAGAAACTTAGGGGTTTAGGGTAGACACTAAGTAGTGTGTGTGTAATAAAAGTGTTTAGGGTTTAGGGTAGACACTTATGATGTATATCTATAGGGTTTAGAAACTTAGGGGTTTAGGGTAGACACTAAGTAGTGTGTGTGTAATAAAAGTGTTTAGGGTTTAGGAAGAAACTTAGGGTTTAGGGTTTAGGACGCTTTTTTACATACTAGACACGCTTTTATTCGTCTCTATAGGTATATAGGCACGCTTTACAAAAGCGTGTTAGAAGCGTCTTCGTATGGACCGTGTCTGGTTCTATAGAGACGATTTTCCTAAGAGTAGCTATAAGACGAATAGACGTTTCATAGACACGTTAAATGCATGTCTAAAAATTTTGATACACTTTTATACGTGCGCATATAACACGTGTCTACTAGTGTAGTTACGTCGCCTAGAAACGTTTCATAACATGTGAAAAAACTGTAGATACAATATTGTAGATACATTCACAATTCATGTCTACTACTATAGTCACGTTATGTAGTGGCGCGTTATTACGCATTAAGCATTATAGAGACGATGTGGAATGGTGACGTGGCAGGTGATGTGGCACCTTACGTGGCGTATGCCACATTTTGTAGCAACACCTAAACACGTGTCAACGAAAGTAGAAACAATATTGTACCCACGTCTTTATTGCATGTCTACATAGTATAGACATGTTATATTGTAACGTTTTAAAACGACCCAACAAAAAATTATATGTTTTCATTATATTAGTGCATCGAGATGAGTGTAGAAATTGGAATCATATTAGTCTATATTCTATTTTCTATAATTAATAATGGGAAGTGAACCATCAATCATTATTGAATTTGATTAACTCCATAGCCATTGTATCCATTACTCAATAGACAATTGTGTTCTCAAAGAAGCATAGACAAAATATCGTACAAATATTACTCAAATAATTTTTGTAACTAAAACCTATCTTGTTCACTTTACAATTTGTACTTGGTTCCCATCTAGCTTTGTCCACGTGCTGCAGGTATCAACTTGTTGCGGGTAAGAAACTACATGATATAAGTAAAAAAAATTGTCCAAGGACAACACAAAAGTAAGTTTTGAAATGATGCAATATATGCTGCATTATGTCTGGAACTCAATTCAAGATACTGCCTCATCCACATATTGCAGCTGAACACAACACCAATAGTAGGTGAGCAAAGCAGCTTGGCTGAGAACTTGAGAGCACTATGTACTTGCAGTCCCAATATTGTCGAAGCTTGAGCCATAGCATGAAGTCAAAAGCCTTGTAAACAACATGGAAAACAGGTATATTATGATTCCCTGATGCTGCAAACACAAAACAGAGACATACTTATTGACAGCCAAAAAGTAAAGTAAGAAGTGAATCAGGGCATAAATTGAGTGAGCATGTTTAGGTGTTGAAAGCTGCTTTACCGTTTTGGGTTTAATGGCAAGCAATCGTAAACAAATTATTGAAACACAGAACCACAACAAATGGAGAAGACCCTGCTGCATTTCTGTTTAGGTAATAAGACCTGTACTGAATTGAAGAAGATTAACCTAGCATTTTTTGGCATTAGGATATAGGTAATCATGACCTGCCAAAGGATAATATAATGTATATGCAACGTAAACTAATAGTCATGTTCCCCTTAATACAAATTGGCGATAAAAACTTGTACATGAAAATTTACTGTGCTATTGTTGAGCATAAAAAGCAATGAAAAAAGACACCTCCATGTAACATATAATTACCCAATAAATAGAATTTAAAAAGGTTGGGAGCTGAGAACACATGTTATTGGTAACCGAGGTAAAATTGTTTGGGTCTATCACCTTTCCTTTATCATTTTGGCCTTCAGATTATATTTCTACATTATCCAAGGTCCGAGGAAGAAATACTTCCTTGTCCATATGGTAGAGCTGCAGTACTAGTGTAGTTGTAGTGTAGAGCCTACTGCAACCCAAATAGCCGAAAATTTCAATGTTGTGCTCTCCTGAAAAAAGATAAATAAATTTGAAGGGTGTAATATGTCTGAGGAGAATAGACAGAAGCACTTGACAAAGCAAATTGGTGTACAATGCTACTGAAAGTGAGTATAATGAAAAGGACAAGGTGGTATGCTAGTAATAGGATAACTACCTATGATGGTTTACATACAAAACTTGGACTCCATTTGCTACACTACGAATGTCTTTGATACCCTCATGTTTATGGATAACGCATTCTCAAATTTTTCAAATAGTGAATAAGTTGGAATGCAATGAATATATAATTAACAAAAACAAAATATTAACTTACTTGGGACACTGAACTGAAACTGCAACCCATGAAACATTCATCGCTCATATTTTAAACCTTAAGCAATAGCTGTTCACGTACCTTAGATTGAAGACTGAGAGTATCGAGGTGCACACCAAGCCTCGGAAGCTGCAAAAATGAAACAAACAAAAGCAATAGAGAGGAATACCGTAGCAAGCCGAATTAGTGCAAAATCAGCAGCAGAGCCGTTTCGGGCATTTCATCAAACACTTAGAGGACACAGAACACAGACAGTACAGTACATACTACACAGCATATGGGGTCTTCACGTTGGTGAGAGATGAAGGAGAAGGCATCGAATCAACTAGTTTATTACATGAGTATAGATGCTTAGATAAAATCAACTAGTTTGTAGCTGCAAATACACACCCATTAGTCGACAACACATTCACACTATATGGTACTGAATAGTTGCATTCCATGAAGCGATTCATATATTTTACCAGTACTATATATACTAGAACGTGTTGAGATACTTGATTGAGAATTGAAAATCCCCAAATCCACGGATCCAAAATTGAAAATCCCCAAATCCAATGCCTGTGCGGTGGTCACCTGAGAGCTGGCTTGGGGCCTGGCCACCTGCAAACACGAGCGGCCGGCGTCGGCGGAAGGCGGACAGGCAGTGGCGGGGGATCCGACGGCGGCAACTTGCCGCCGGCAAGGATGGAGGCTAGAGCAGTGGAAGAAGATCGTGGATGGTAGCATACCTTGCGCAGACCGTGGATGGTGGATTGTGGATGGCGGTGTCGCAGGTCCTAGTGAGGATACATCGTGGCCTGTCACCCTCTAGCCCGGCAGCCGGTGTCAGGCAGCGCCGCAACCACGATTGCCCTAGCCCCCACCGATGGCAAGATGGATCAGGAATGGGGAGAGTGGGGAGGTTATGCGAGGTCAGGAGGTTGAGCGATCCGATTTGTTCGCTAATAATCACAGGAGGACGCGCGGGCCTGGCTGGGCGGCAAATTTTCCGCGGCAAGTGAAAATCTCTACGTGTGGGCGCCGAAATTCCTTTCTCCTAATTAAAAAAAATACCTTTATCCTTTCTCCTTTCTCCTTTCTCCATGATTCAGAAAAATTAAAAATTCTTTCTCCGCTTATTCTGCAGTAGGCCAGCATGGGCATCAAATTTTCATTAACTTTATTATATTATTTTCTAAAAATGTCAACATAATTTTTAAAAAGAGTGAAACAAATTTTAAATGGATTCTATAATCTACATCTACACTTATATAGATAAAAAACACATGAAACTGTCTTTATATATTTTATTTTCATGTAATAATATTTATAGTAAAAACACATGAAATCGACTAAGGAAAGATAAGATAACAGATTTTTCAGTCAACCGCAACAGAACGTGCCCTTAATTCATACGATGTATTTACTTTGTTGCCTTAATCTACTAGATCTATTAAATGTACTGAACGTGGTTTGACTTGTTTACTTTTATGGCTGCATGGAAACACCACAATGCTAGTAAACGGGTCATGTTATCGGGTAAATTGTCATCATGGCTTCATGGGAACACAACTCTGTTGATGGTTAATCTTTATCTAATATACTTGGTAAATCTAATGGCTTGGATCGATAATGTTGCATGTATCGCATCCTTACTTTACTGTTGTCATATGATCGGCTAATCGTACAGTTTATACATGATATCCTATGATAGTCGTTTGTATTTCGTTATCATGTTTTATTCTATTTGGAGTTGACTCTTTAGTTAATATATCCTTCACTCATCGGCTATGTGAGAGCCGCACATCCATGGAACTGTCTGGCAACAACCGGCAAGTTCCATAATTTGATATTTCACTTGTCAATTGCAAGTCAAATTGACTGGCACGCCTGAGATCAATCCCCGAAGTGGCCGAAGCCGCATAAGAGGTTTAAGAGATCAAGCTTTGCTGCTGCACGGTCTCCGCAGGCTTTGCGCGGTGCTCATGCCAGAGACCCCATTTTTGGCGTCAACACAAGTATAATAGTGGGCTGCAAGAAAGCTAAATGCTAAGGTGGAGGAGAGAAGGAAGGAAAGAGAGAAGAAGTGGGTTGTAAGCTTACAGCCAGCTTAGGCACCAGAACCAAAAATTTATGTGAGATAGACAAGTGAGTCATGTATTAATTGTGAAGATATAAGTATTATATGAGTAGGCTGAGAGGTGGGCTACATGGATTAATACAACTAGCAGCTGGTTGTATTACTAAACTTGCTCTAATAGTTACACCTTTAACATCATTATATGACACATTTGTCAATCTTACATAATTTATTGGTTCTTGTGTCTAAGTTGACTTAGTAAGAGGTAATACTTGACTACAATAATAATATAATTTTTCAATACAGGGAAAGACAATGCTACAGTACAGCATGACTTAGAGGTAATACTTCAAAATGTGAGCCATTGATTTATTGCATTTTAAAATTCAAATAATAAACAAATAATACAAGAAAATAAAGAAAATCTACCAATATTAAAGTTGAGCATGCAGCCCGTGCCCGGATGGCATGGCACGGAGCCCAATTTTTCAGCCCGGCCGAGGCACGACACGGTCCACGGGTCGTGCCTAGGTCGTCGCCTCGACACGCCAGACAACACGGCACGACACGGTTGCCAACGGAGGCCCGGTAGTGGCACGCTAGCAAAGGAGTTCATATACCATATAGTACTGTAAAATACGTTAAATTCTATGTTAAACGCGAATTTTTTTTATACAATGGGCTTTGGGTCGGCCTGAAGCTCATTTGGGCCTCGTGCCTTTTGGGCTGGCTCGGTTTATATACAAACCCTTTCAAAAGAATTATATGCAAATAAGGTTATTTTATATACTTTAATTAATTTATTTATCATTGACAAATAATCTTATGCATTGAAATATTTATGTATATATACTTTTAAAGTTATGTATATTAATAGTCCCTCTCATGTCAAGACATATAATTATATGTGATGCTAAAATACATATCAAGAGTATCTTCTAAATTAAAACACGTTGCATGTGAGGTAGATGTTGGGAATGAACAACGCCAAAATCCATGGCACCAGGATGTAGTGTTATGGAACCCAAAAATTGAGCCGCGACCACAAGATTCATGTCTCACAAATAAACCATTGTGGTAGTGTAAGTTCAGCACAGCTCAAATTACCGAAAAGCTACGCATATTACTCATATAAAAATATTGATCCCATCCTATCCTTCTAAACTATCGGTGCAATGGTAAAACAAGTTGGTTTCGATCCCATATAGCGTATGGTTCAAGACTTGAGTTTGTCATTTTTTCTTGCTATTTTTTTCTATTTGTTATTGTTTTTTTCAAATATTTGTTAATTTTCCTACTATTATTTTTAATTAAAATAATATATATCATATGACCTCTAGTGGAAGATACGCCATGTCAATGCTTGTTCTTTTTTTCATCTAGTATTTTAAATTAAAATAATATATGTCACATTACTGCATTAGCTCAAAGCCCCCAGTAGGTTACGTGTTTTCAATTTCGCATAAAAAAACGTTTCGACATGGTTAAGGACAAATTTCAAATGCATATTAAAATGTTTCTACCAGCTAGTAATGTTAAAAGCATATATAGTTTCATGTTAACTAGGTATTTCGATATCGCATAAAAAAATCTCTACGCGACGGTTGTTTGAGATGCTTTATGACGTGTCTTCGTGCTACTCACGGTTGAAAGCGTGTCTAATTATGTATCAACTTAATACGTTTTTAGTTGCATGTCAAAAAATGTTTTTAGGTGCCTATTGATGATTTTGAGATACGTTTTACAACATGTGTAGAGTTTACTGTCGGTTGAAAGCATGGCTAATTTCGTGTCATTTTAATACGATTTCAAAAGCATGTCAAGAAATGTGTCTAGATAACTCTTGACGTTGAAAGCGTGTTAAATATCGTGACACTTAGATACGTTCTTGAAGTCGTGCCAAATAACGTCTTTATGTGCCAACATAGAGACGTTTTTATACCGTTACAAATACAACGTAGCTAAAGGGGGGGTTTTCTAGTAGTGGTTTAGGGTATAAATATATACATGTTTACTAGCAATAATAATGGAAGGTCAATATTTCTCTAACAAATCCATCTATATATCAAATCATATATATACATGTTTTCTGGCAATAATGGAATTAATAAGGTCAATATTTCTCTAACAAATCCATCTAGTAATATATATAATGAAAGGTATCTAATTCTATAACAAATGAAAGCTCTATATTTCTTTAAGTGCTAAAATCTATTTCTAAAACTAATGGAAGGTCTATATTTCTAAAACTAGCTAGCAATATAATGAAGATACATATATATCAAATCTATATTTCTCTAAGTACTAAAATCTATTTCTAAAACTAATGGAAGGTCTATATTTCTAAAACTAGCTAGCAATATAATGAAGATACATATATATCAAATCTATATTTCTCTAAGTGCTAAAATCTATTTCTAAAACTAAAATCTATTTCTATTTTTTACACACAATTCACCTTCTATCTTCTTCCTTCTTCGATCTTCTTCTTCTCGATCTCCTCTTCACCTAGAAAAACATACATGAAATGTTAGTGTGTGAAAACAAGAAACTAATAACATACAAATTAATAAAATCATTTAGTAATTTTTTCTTTTCTTTTTCCTTTCTTTCTTTCTTCTCCCTACCTTCTTCCTTCTCTCCTCTTCTCCTTCTTTCCTCTTCTTCCTTTCTTCCTTGTAAGTTTTCTTTCTTTTTTCCTTTAATTTCTTTCTTCTTTCTTCTTTTTCTCCTTCAAATTAAGCCGGTGGCCGGCCGGCTCGGGCGCGGCGGCGGCCGGGAAGGGCGCGCGGGTGCGACATACGGGAGGCGGCCGACGGCGGCGGCGGTGGCGCAGAGTCGGTGGCCGGCTGTGCAGCGAGGCCGACGGCGGCGCGATGTGCAGAGGAAGGAGAGAGGCGCGGCGGCCGCTCGGGGCGCGATGCAGGGCTTGGGCGCGGAGGCGACCGGAAGGGCGCGCGAGGGCGACGGGAGGCCGGCCGACGGCGGCGGTGGCGCTGAACCGAGGTTGGCGCACAGCGGAGGTGGCGCCCAGCGGATCTCGGAGCGGTGCCGAGGACGGCCATGCGGGCGCGAGCCGAGGCGAGGCGAGGAGGGGCCGTGCGGGGCGGTGCGGAGGCAGAGGTGGCGCCCGCAGTGGCGCAGGTGGCGAACGGCCGTGGCGCAGGTGGCGGCGGTGGAGCTCGATCTCGATCGACATCGGTTGAAGAGAAGACAGATGAGGAGGAGAGAGGCAGGAAGCCGCGGTTATATAGGTAGGCACCGTTTAGCCGCGGTGGTGTTACCAACCGGGGCTAAAGGGTAACACCTTTAGCACCGGTTGGTATTACCAACCGGGGCTAAAGGCCTGTTTAGGCGCCAAGCGAAATTTTAGTGGAGAGGTTTTAGATGTTTTGGTATTTTATATAGTTTAATATCTATATAAATTGCTCTAGGTCTTGTAAATTGCATAATAAATTAAATAGATGCCACAAAATGTTCAAAAATAACCATTAAATTTCATTTTTCTTTATTATACACTAGAAAAATGTATAACATAAAATCTTTTACCTTTTTTATAATATCAAATATATTATGTAACTAACCATTAGAATTTGGTTAATGCAAAAGTATATTGTTCAATTAAAAAAATGCTTGGTTACCAATAGAAAATTAGTTTATGCATTATTTTAACGTTAAACTATTTGTGTTTCACCATTCATAATCCAATTATGCGAGAAATAAGTGTACCCTTAAATAGAAAATTGTTAATGAGACACTAAATGACCCTATATGAAAAACTTTTGAATACAAAGGTTTTATAACTCATCAAAATCATTCATTTTAGAACTAAACTTTTTCACTGACAAATGTAGATCTTCATTAGTCACTAAATGACTACAAAAGAAGTATTAGTAAACATTAATTTGACCAAATACAAATAAATGTAGATCTTTATTTATTTGACCAAAATGCCCAATACACATGTCATTTGATCGACATCACACTGCTAAGCTAGCTACATCAAGCGGGTACATTAGTGATCTTCTTCTTGACATATGTCCCTTGGTCATGATCATGTCATAACCATGGAGTGTCCTCGGCATTTAGAATTATGCTTGGGTCTTTGTTCATACTGAATGGCGCAATTTGGTCATCCCTTTCATAAAGTTCTGACATGTCTGAGTTGTCCTCAATTCCCAAAATATTTCTTTTCCTTGAAAGAACTATGTGATGCTTGGGCTCATTGATGATTGATTTGTCATCGTTTTTTCCTTTCTTTGGTTTTGTAGACATGTCTTTTACATAGAACACCTGATTCACATCAGCAGCCAGGACGAATGGTTCGTCTTTGTACCCAATAGTGTCGAGGTCCACTGTTGTCATCCCATAATCCTTGTCAATTGTTACCCTGACTCCGGTCATCTCCACCCATTGGCACTTAAACAAAGGGACATTAAAATTAGGTGCATAGTATAGTTCCCAAATCTCAACTATGCGGCCATAATATGTTTGCCTCTTTCCATTTGGGTCAATGTCATCTATGCGGACACCACTATTCTGGTTGGTGCTCCTTTTATCATGGTCTATAGTGTAAAATATATTACCATTTATCTCGTAGGATTTGTACGTGAGGATGTGCCATGATGGTTGTCTAGCCAACAAATACAGTTGGTCATCAATACTGTCATCACCAAGAAATTTTTTTCGCAACCAATCACCGAAAGTTTTCATGTGTTCATGCATAATCCAAGCTTCATTCTTCCCTAAAAACTCGGATCGTAGGAACTTCTTGTGTACCATGACATACGGCTCCACCATGGAGGAGTTTGGAAGAACTATGTAGTGTGCTTTGTTGAAATAATCATCGCTCGTACTGATATATGTTTTCTTCACTAGTGTTCCTTTCCCACTAAGTCTCCCCTCGTGTCTTGATTCAGGAACACCAATCGGGTCAAGGTCGGGAATATAGTCAACATAGAACTCAATGACCTCCTCTGTCTCGTAGCCCTTGGCGATGCTTCCTTCTGGGCGAGCACGTTGGTGAACATATTTTTCAGGACTCCCATGAACCTTTCAAAGGGGAACATGTTGTGTAGGAACACATGACCGAGAATACTAATCTCCTTGACCAGGTGAACTAGAAGGTGTTCCATGATATTAAAGAAGGATGGAGGGAAAACTAACTCAAAGCTGACAAGGCACTGAACCACATCATTTTGTAGAGAAGCTAGTTCCATTGGATCGATTGCCTTCTGAGAAATTGCGTTGAGGAATGCACATAGCTTCACAGTGGCTAGACGTAAATGTGGAGGTAGAATTCCTCTTAACGCAACCGGAAGCAATTGCGTCATAAGCACGTGGCAGTCATGAGACTTTAAGTTTAGGAATTTCTTCTCTGACACATTTATTATATTCTTTATATTGGAGGAAAATCCAGATGGGACCTTGATGCTGGTTAGACATTCAAACATGCTTCCTTCTCTTCTTTGCTAAGAGTGTAGCTAGCAGGCTTTAAATAACGGCGTCCATCTTCTGTCTTCTCTGGATGCAGGTTGTCTCGTTCTTTCATGTCTTGCAAGTCCTGTCGTGCTTCAAGTGTATCTTTGGCTTTTCCATACACACCCATGAATCCTAGCAGGTTCACACAAACATTCTTTGTCAAGTGCATCACGTCGATCGTGTGGCGGACCTCTAGGACATGCCAATAGGGTAGCTGCCAAAATATGGACTTCTTCTTCCATATGGGTGCGCGTCCATTAGCATCTTTTGGAACTGGTACAACCCCTTCTCCCTTTCCAAAGACTACTTGCACAGCCTTGACCATATCAAGTACCTCCTCTCCAGTTTGGTAGTCAGGCTTGGTTCGTTTCACTTCTTCTTTACAATGCTTTCCTTTTTTCTGGCTTGGTGATTCTTAGGAAGAAAACGACGATGGCCAAGGTACACGACCTTTCGACATTTTTTTAGATATACACAGTCAAGGTCATCAAAACAGTGTGTGCATGCATTATATCCCTTGTTTGTCTGTCCTGAAAGATTAGTTAGGGCAGGCCAATCATTGATTGTTATGTACAACAATGCTCGCAGGTCAAAGTGTTCCTGTTTGTACCCACCCCACACATGTACACTTGGTTTGCTCCATAAAAGCAGGAGTTCCTCAACTAAGGGCCTCAGGAAGACATCAATGTCGTTGCCAGGTTGCTTCGGGCCTTGGATCAGCACCGGCATCATAATGAACTTCCGCTTCATGCATAACCATGGAGGAAGGTTGTAGATACATAGAGTAACAGGATAAGTGCTATGACTACTGCTCTGCTCCCCAAAAGGATTCATACCATCTGTGCTCAAACCAAACCTTAAGTTTCTTGCGTCTTCTGCAAACTCCGGGAATTCTCTGTCAATTGCTCTCCACTGGGACCCATCAGCATGGTGTCTCAACATGTTGTCTGTCTTACGGTCTTCTTTGTGCCATCGCAACAACTTTGCATGTTCCTTGTTTCTGAATAGACGTTTCAGGTGTGGTATTATAGAAGCATACCACATAACTTTGGCAGGGATTTTCTTACTAGGACGCTCTTCGCCCTCAACATCGCCAGGGTCATCTCGCCTGATCTTATACCGCGACGCTTTACATACGGGGCATTCATCCAAAGTCTCGTAGTCCTTGCCACGGTACAGGATGCAGTCATTAGGACATGCATGTATCTTCAGGATTTCTAATCCCATAGGGCACACGACCTATTTTGCTTCGTACGTAATGGCAGGCAATTCGTTAGGCTTCGGAAGCATCTTTTTATTAATCTTGAGTAATTGCCCAAATGCCTTGTTGGATATGCCATTTTTTGCCTTCCATTGTAGCAACTCCAGTGTTGTACCCAACTTATTTTGCCAATCTTCGGCGCTCGGGAATAGTAGTTTCTTGTGATCCTCTAGCATGCGGTCAAACTTAGCTTTCTCTTTGTCACTTTCACAATCTTTTTGTGCATCACGAATGACTTCACCAAGACCATCATCTTTAGAGAGTGTGTCCTCTGCCCCTGTCACTTCTTCTGCTTGCACCATTGGATCATCATTTAAGTCACCATATTGAGCAATAATGTCATCAGGGTCCAATTGCTCTTCTTCGTCTTCTTCCATCATAATTCCGGTTTCTCCATGCTTGGTCCAACAAATATAGTTTGACATGAAACCCGACTTCAACAAGTATGAGTGAACAGTCCTTGAGCTAGAATATTCCTTCAAATTCTTGCACAAGGTGCATGGACAACACATGAAATTAGCATCCCTCTTGTTTGCCTCAGCCGCTCTTAAGAAATCATGCACGCCATCAAAGAACTCTTTGGAGCGGCGATCAACATTGTACATCCAATCGCGTGTCATCGTCTGCATTATATGACCCAAAACATAATTTAATTTCTCATTTTGGTAAAAAAAATAAATTATAAAATACCGAATGAAAGTTCTTGTGCATTAAAATAACATGATCGAGATGGAACACCATCATGTGTCATTTTCGAGTCATACAAATACTAATGTATGCTCTATGAAAGCCTCGACATAGCGTATGCTAAGATCACTAGCACTATACACAGAAAACCTAAAATACACTTCAGTAGCATAATGATCTCCCGACCAATCCCAACTAAAGCAGACAAATCATCATTCGTCTGCTCAGCATCGACAGACTTCTTGAGCTGGCTCACTGCCTCATCAGCCTCCGTAGCCTTCGCGACGTGTGTAACATACTCTTCCTCCCAGTACCAGCCACGACATCCAGTGTCATCCCACTGAAAATAGAAATAAAAAATCAAGACTTTAATCAAAATCATCAGGAAATATAGGTACAAATTAACCATAACCATCAAATATGACAAACTAAAAAACTCACATTGCGATCTGGACACTTATAGAAGATCTGCCCGTTGTTGGTACCCGACTTCCCCACTCGGTACTCTTTCACAGTCTTTTGCATACACTTGCCACAGGTAATGAGAGGGAGGTCTGGCCTTAGTCGCTTTGGAACCCGATCAGAGGCCGAGTGTCCCGAAGCAGTTGTCATCTACTCTCTATACTCATTTTTCAAACTAGATATTATAAATTTCTTATATTCTAAACAAAGATAATAAAACAATTAAAATTTACATTTCTCGAAAATCATCAAATGTGCCATGTATACAACTAAAGTATTTTAGGTAGCTACCTTCTTCATCTAAATATATAACTATTTTGAGCTCAAGTGGCATATATATAAATCAAGAACAATCCACCATAAATTCATCATTTAATAATATCCTAATAAGAATCTATATTTCTCAAACTTAGCTAAACTAATAATCTTGAAATGTGGAACATATAATACCCTAGAAATGAAAGGTGTATACTTAGAATGCTAATTTTAGTTGCCTTGTTCAAAATATTCAAACAATGTCAAGTGAATGAAACTTAAAATGGCAAAAAAGAGAAAATCATAAAGAAAATAATCACATCTAGAACAAGAAACAATATATGTTGCCGCTAAACCATGAGAGGTTGAAGATAGTAACCTTTCAACGAGTCGATGGAGGCTTAGAAGTGATCAAATGAAGCAATGACCGAAGAAAGAATGAAGAACAATGAAGAACACACCAAGAACAAGAGCAAGAACAGAGAGGAAGAAATGAGCTCTCGGGCTCGGGCAGGGGGAGGAAGAGAGTTCAAATAGGGGGGACCTTTAGTCCCGGTCCATAGAACCAGCCGAAACTAAAGGCCCAAAATTAGCCACGGTTTGTACCTTAAACCGGGGCAAAAGCTCTAACCCTGGTTGGTAATACCAACCGGAGCTAAAGGGAGACCTTTATACCCGGTTGGTGGACTAAAAGTCCCCCCTGACAATGTCTGACCAAGAAGCCGTTGGGAGGGGACTTTTAGTCCCAGTTGGTGTTACCAACCGGGGCTAAAGGTCCCTTTACCCCTGGGTGCAATTTCCACTAGAGCTAAAACCGATTTTTGAAATTAGCCAAAGTTCCTACCTTTGGCTTTTGTGTGGACACTCTATCTGCTCACTTTAGAAGTTTCAAACTGAGCAACAGTTTGTCTTGAGATGCCCTCGCGGTCGTCAGGCATGTGGCAAGCACATTCAGCAAGCAAACACTTTGTGTGTTGACTCTTGCATTGAGTATGCCGGTGTTGACGTGTGCATGTGCGTAGAAAATCCACTCCCCCACTCTCTGACCGACAGTCCGCAAGCACCTTGATCCACACATATTGCTGCCATGTCAGTATCACTGCCGCCAAAATCTTCTCCATGCCATGGCAAGATGACTCGCTAACTAATAACGGGAAGTCCACTGGGGTGAAAACTTTCGACCATATTTGTCGAATATGTCTACTCGTTTTAATCTCCCACCTGCTTTGGCGTTTGGGTTGGAGATTCTGTCTGCTCACTAGCTTAGAAGTTTCAAACTGACCAATAGTTTGTCTTGAGATGCTCTTTCGATCGTCAGGCATGGCAAGCACGTTCATTCAGCTAGCAAAGCACGTGTGCTTGTGCGTAGAAAATCCACTCCCTCGCTCGCTGACCGACAGTGACATATTGTGTCATGCCTATACATTTTGTTTACATATTGTGCGTAGAAAGGGACAGCACTTCAGTTCTTGCATATAGATTGTTTTCATCGAAAGAAGAATCTGTCTCACAATGACGTGGGTCCGTAGAGTTTTCTGCTCTTGAAAGCTACAAAATGCAGGTCAAATAAACGTGACCCGGTGTGGTGTTGAAAATTTGAAGTCAAACAATTTGGTAGTCCATGCATGTTTCTGCCGAGTCTTTATTTCTCCAAACGTGTGCTAACCCGTCTAGTTGAATCTCCACAAACATTTTGTTTCTGTTTTTCTCTCTCAAAAGTCTTGACCGAGTTCTATATATGGAGACAATGTTGCCAATGCCCGCGCGCCCTTTGTGATGACACGTATGGCCCAGTAGTCGAAGTCTTTATTTCTCCAAACGTGGGTTGACACTATTTGGCCTCTTGGCGTGTGGGAGACCACGGGGCCACGTGAGCTTGAACAATTGACCTCAAGCCTCCTGTGCGTATTTAGCTAACCACTCCAATTAGATTATGGAGAGTTAAACCATCTCAAGTTTGACTGAATTTATAGAGAAAATTATAAACATTTATAATGTTAAATTTGTATACCATGGAATTATAATGATGAAAAATCTAATAATACTTAGCCGACGTCTTTATATTATTTTTTTTTGAATTTGTAGAGAAAATTATAAACATGTATAATATCAAATTTGTATACATTGAAAATATAATGATGAAAAATCTAATGATACTTAGTCGACATCTTTATATTATATTTTAAAAAATTTCAACGGGGACAAGCACTGGTACAAAAAACATTTCTACAAGCGGTTCGAAACGCATTTGTACATGCGTTTTTCGAACCGTCTGCCCTAAAAACTAATCTCCTATAGAAATGGCTGTCCAGAAATCGGGTTTTGAAAATCGCCATCGCGCTAGCGGTGATTCGTTCACAAAACCTAAGCCTCGCATGTTAACTCGTCGACCACTCCACCCATATGTCACTTGTGTCCACATTCCGTTTTAGTTTCTCATATTCTATACTGAATCGAGTGTAAATTGATTGTTTGAGCCACTAAATGAATTAAAATGAAAAAATTGTATGCCACAAAGTTTCATAACTTTTCGAGATCTACAACTTTTATTTAGGAAGTTTTTCCATCCGAGATCGTTTACAAAAATTTGAATTTCAAATTTGATAAATTTGAACGTAGTTTTGGATGACAAGATGATTTCAAACGAAAACGCTGTAAACGACAAAGTTTTATAACTTTTCGAGATCTACAACTTTTATGTAGGAAGTTTTTCCATCCGAGGTCGTTTACAAAAATAAAAAAAAATCAATGTCCAATTATTTCTACCAACGGATTTCTTAAGGGATTTCTACATGCGGTTTTCTTAAGGAACCGCCTGTAGAAATCAAGTAAGAAAACCGCCTGTAAAAATTGGTTTCTATAGGCGGTTCAAGAGTCGAGCCCGACGTTTTATTTTCATAGGCGTTTGGTAACAGAAACCGCCTGTAAAAATTTTGGCCCGCCACCGCCGTAGAGTTTTTTTCTACTAGTGAAGTCATCACATGATTCTTCTTTCCTGATTACAGAGGGTGTTACATGGAGTTTTGGTAGTGAAAGGAGGAGAGAGGGGGGGGGGGGGGGGAGATGGGGTCTATACTTGATTACAGATTACATAGGTTCAGTGTTCACCGACATGTCAAGAACTTTGGTCCACTCATCTATGAATCTTTTGCGTTTGTTGGGCATTCTTGGTCTCAAGAGATTTGCCTCTGCTCCTCTCTAAAGACAAAGACATTCATTCTTTTCCAGATCTGCCAACAACACAAGGTCACAAACGCGTTATATTGACCTGTCTTCAGGAATGCCTCCGATCCTCTGAATGGTGTGCCAATTGGTACATCGAAGGTTGGTGCATTGATGTAGTCCAATTTTGGACCAAAATTGGACAGCTTTGGGGCACACTGAAAGATTATGTGGTCTGTTGTCTCCACATATGTTGCAGGCTGTAGAGTCTACAGTCTTATTACGAAATAAATTTGACCGACATTGAATTTTTCCTTTTGAGTAGCAGCCAAAAGAACATCTGGACTCGAGGTGGAGCATCGTTCTTCCATATGAAGGAGGATACAGGATCGTGTTCCTGACCTTTAGCCTTGAGTAAGCAGTAGCGATAATGCATGGTAGAAGTGTCAAGTTTATCCCAGGTGCACGTGTGGCTGAAAACCAAGAGCCTTATATCTGATCGGTCTGATAATTGTGTCTGTACGTTGGAGGATAGTATTTAGCTGCTGGAGTTCATGTTGTGCTTGGCTTGAAATGTTTGGTCAAACTTAAAATGTTCTGACAAGATTCTTGAAATGATTTAAATTTAGGATTGAGGGAGTAAAATAAGTATGAACATATATCTATGTATACTTGTATATTTATACTACCTAGTTAGTCTATGATCATATAGTTTATAGTTTATCATCGGTTCCTTGGTCCTGCTGCTCTTTTGGTCGTCCAAACGGCCTCCCTCGCTCATCACCATATAGTTTCCCATGTTATACATAAGACATAGCATTCTTGACCTCGGAATACCCGCATCCTGCTCCATCTATACCTTTTCTAATTTAGAAAAAAAAAAACAAAGCAGTGGCATCTCGTTCTTTAGGTGTGGTTTACCTCCATCACACTCCAGTACTGTTCATTTAACTAAAATGATTTATATTCTCAACATTTAACTAAAACCTTGTCCAAAATGACTTCTTTTATAATATAATATATATACTCCCTTCATACCTATAAAGAAAGTCGTTTATATCACATTTATCAAATGAATATATAGCACGCAACATGGGAGTAGGTTTCAACAATTTTAGATGTTCGCTAGCGTCTAAGATCTCTCTTGGACCTCATGACCATCGGGTAGGAATTCAATGTGGGAAAAGCCACCACACCGAGTCCCATCAGCGGAGTCCAGAATGCACTGTTCTGATGGAGAATGTGTAGAACTGCAGAGAATATATATGACGACGCCTCCAGCGTGGGAATGGCGCCTGTAGGTGTCACCGTCTCGTCTGGCGTCGATATCTAGCCTTAATTCCATGGCCTTCTCAGTGAAGGAGATGCAGAGGGATGATGGAGATGACGTGCAACCCACTGCGACCTTCTTAACACTGGTATCTGGCCAGGTCTCATATAGCCAATGGCTATTATTGGTCCTGCCAATCGATTTCAGGAGATTTATGATTTTTATTTCTAACACGTCGTGGTGGTGAATGTCTATGGCAATCTATAGGATTATATTTTTTTGAGGTTAAACAGGAAGTAACGCTCCCTACTGAGAGCTTCATACAACTCCTTTTTCGAGACAAAGGAAGAAACAAAGAATATTTAAAGTATTACACATCGTCTCCAGGATTATAAGACTGACAATGCAAATCTGTCCAGAGGTTTGCGAGAACGACGTAGTCATCATTGTTCGCCACGCTGGGTCCTGCTGCTCTTTTGGGCCTTTTCTAGAAACTGAAATCCACTTGAATCACTGACTTTTATCATGTGGAAAATTCACAGAGATATTATTTGAATACCAATTTAGTTATTTAGTGAGAGATGTTTCTATCTACGGGTATGCCTTCCTCTTACTTTTCAAATTAGTTAGGCTTTGGTCGTACTCCGCGCGGCCTCCTCATCACCTTATAGTTGCCCAAGTTCTATATAAGACCAAGCTTGTCAATTAGCATCTAAACACCCGCATCCTGCTCCTTACCTTTTCTAATTTAGAAGAAAGAAACAGAAAAAGCTGTTGCATGGCGTCGTTTAGGTGTGGTTTACCTCCTCCATCACACTTTGGTCTCCAATACTCCAGTAGTATTGTTCGTCGACCTGGAGCTGGAGTAGTCCGGGGACTGCCGCTTGCCGTCGAGCCGTCTCACAAGTCGGAGCTACTATTGCAACCACGAGCCCCACCACGCACAAAGCTACTGGAGGAGCTGACGAAGGAGAAGACCATCAGGGAGAAGCTCCTGAACCCAGAACTCCCGTCGCCGTCGTCGTACGACACGGCATGGGTTGCCATGGTGCCAGCGCGGGGTTGCCCTGACGCGTCCCGGTTCCCGCAGTGCGTGGACTGGATCTTGCAGAACCAGCGCGTCGACGGCTCTTGGGGGCTGGACGACAGCCCTCCTTCGGCATCGCTAGTGAAGGACGCGCTGTCGTCTACGTTGGCGTGCGTGCTGGCGCTCAAGACATGGGGCGTCGGCGAGGAGCACGTCGGGAGAGGGCTCCACTTCATCGGCCACAACTACTTGTCCTCCTCTGTGGCGGACCACGACGAGCCGGTAGGGTTCAACGTCATCTTCCCCGGGATGCTTGAACGTTGCCTGGGAATGGGGCTTGATATGCCTCTTACCCCGGCAGACGTTGAAGGCATCTTCAGGCTGCGTGACAAGGAGCTACAAAGGTGAATTGAACATTCATTTCTGTATGTACTAGTACTACTTCGATTAGACTCGGCTCTCTGTGTTTGATCTCATTGTCAACGTGTACAGCTCGGCGGCTGGAAGCAAAGCCTTCAAGGCCTACATAGCAGAAGGTTTGGGGAGCTGGGATAAGGCGACGATGGCGTTCCAGAGAAAGAACGGGTCCTTGTTCAACTCACCAGCAACAACGGCCGCAGCTGCCATCCACACCTACGACAGGGGAGCAGTTAAATATTTAGATTCACTTGTCAGCTTGTTCGGCAGCTCAGGTTGGACAATTATTGGAGACACGTACTCTAGCTAGCTAGTTCTGGACTGCTGCTATAAGCAACATGTTCATTTTTTATTTATTTTTTGCAGTCCCAACAGCGTATGCAGGGAACTTACTCACCCAGCTTCGAATGGTAGATGCTTTAGAAAAGACTGGGATCTCTCGCAGCTTTTCCAGTGAGATAAACAGTATACTTGATATGACATATGCGTATGTGATATAGCTGACCAAGAAAACAACCGGCTTTATTTTGTGTTATATATATATATATATATGTGTGTGTGTGTGTGTGTGTGTGTGTGTGTGTGTGTGTGTGTGTGTCTAGTTCTTGATAACTGTAATTAATCTGCAGGTCCTGGCTGGCCAATGACGAGGAGATAATGCTGGACTTGACCACGTGTGCAATGGCATTCCGTCTCCTGCGTATGCACGGATATGACGTCTCCTCCGGTAAGCGTCTCAATTAATACAAGGATTGTTTTAGGTCAAATGAATCGACATCCAGATTCGATGTGCTGTAATGTCATGTGTGTGCAGACGGATTGGCCCAGTTCAGGGAGGAATCCAGTTTTCATGATTCAATACAAGGGAGTCTAAATGATATAGGGTCGCTGCTGGAGCTTCACAAAGCTTCCCATGTTCAGATCATGCAAGATGAGATGATCCTAGAAAACATTGGGTCCTGGTCAGCTAAACTCCTGAAGCAACAACTCGGTGCAAAGAAGATATCAAGAACCACAGACCCCGCTGAGGTACTTTAGCTACTAACAATTAATTTTCTTTGTTAATATATATATATATTTATGTACTAATAAGCAGTATATAATTTCTAGGTGGAGCATGTGCTCCAACATCCCTTCTACGCCACCTTAGACCGGCTGGAGCACCGGAGGAACATAGAAAATTTCAAGACAGTGGGCGTTCAGATGCTTAAATCAGCATACCGGTGAGGTCCTTGTCTTCCTCTGTATACCAAGAAAATTTCTACTCCGGCTGAGTACTTTTATTAGAATCTTATAAACCATGGATCCATCGGAACAGAGCCAGTTCCCCATATGAGGAAATTATATCACTGGCTGCTGCAGATTTCCAACTCTCCCAGACTGTATACCAAGAAGAGCTTCAGTACCTAGAGAGGTCAGGTCCATATCTGAATCATTAATTGCCTTGTTCTGAAATAATCGATTCAACTAATATAATGTAAATATATAACAAAACTAATATTTTCTACGTACTCTTTGACATATATCAATAGCTTGGTGAAAGAGTTGAGACTGGACGAGCTGGAGTTCGCCAGAGTATTGCCACTGACCTGCTTTTTCCCTAGTGCTGCCATCCTGTTCCCCTGTGAACTATCTGAGGCTCGCTTCACATTCAGCATGAACAGCATCTTGGTGACGGCAGTTGATGACCTGTTTGACTTTGCCGGGTCAATGGAAGAGCTGGAGAACATGGTCAAGCTGATTGAAATGTGCTGCAACTGCAATAGATACCCTTCAAAACTCAACATATATATATATATATATATATATATATATATATATATATATATATATTCATCAGCAATTCCACTTTCTCATCGAGTTCTGATATCCGTGGGCATGCAGGTGGGACGCCCATGACCAAGTTGGCTTCTCCTCTGAGCGCGTGGAAATTGTGTTCCGTGCTGTTTACGACATTAACAAGCAGGTGGCAGAGAAGGCTGCTGCGATTCAGAACCGCAGCAGCGTCATCAACCATTTTGCCGAGCTGGTAAGTCGTCGTCTCTGTCAGTCTGTGTGTGTACAGATCCATCAACCTTTAATTCTGGTTAGTCGTCTGTTTCTGGATCCATCTTGTATTGCATTGCAATGTAGTGGGCGGACATGCTGAGGGCGATGATGGCTGAAGGCATCCGCGCCAGGACAGGGCACATTCCTTCCTTGGAAGAATACATGCCGGCTGCGGAGATTACTATTGGGCTAGGCCCTATCATCCTCATGGCACTCTACTTCTTGGGGCCAGAGCTTCCGGAGGATGTGATCAGGTGCCACGAGTACAAGGAGATGTTCCGGCACTTGAATATCTGCAGCCGTTTCCTGAACGACCTCCAGACGTACGAGAGGGAGATGAAACAAGGGAAGGCCAACAGTGTGCTGCTGCTAGCTCCCCAGCTGGGCGGCTCCATGGAGGCTGCCAAGATGGAGTTGAAGAGCGCCATTGAGGCCTCCAGGATACAGCTTCTGAGGTTGGTGCTGAGAAAAGATAGCGCGGTACCCTGGCCGTGCAGGCAGCTTTTCTGGAATATGTACAAGGTGCTCCACCACTTCTATGTCAAGGTGGACGCAGTTTCGAATGTCAAGGAGATAATGCAAGCGGGGAACGCGGTGGTGCACGACCCGCTGTGGGTGCCAGAGAAGAAGAAGACGACGTCGACGACGACGGACTCCCCAGCAGCCACGTCCAGCACATAAGTTCAGCCATCATGCATTGTGCAATTTGTGGCGGACCTAGGATTTTAGCACTTGCAATCTGTCTCAGCTCAGGATAGCAAGCACCGTACTTACCAGCTGGTAGCATCCTCTGTACTTGCTATCCTGAGTTGAGGCGGATTCCAAGTGCACAAACTAATTGGCGGTTATGCGAACTATTGAGTTCCACTTTACGACACACTAGTAGATATAAAATAAGGAAAGTCGCCACACCATCTTCACCGCACCTCGCTATCTTCCTCCTATGTACGGTATGAAGTAATTAAACTCAATCCCTTATAGTATTATTATATATGCACCATCTTCAACATTTGAACCGAAACAACAACTTGCATATCTCCATATATATGTATGTCTCCTTAAGATTGTTGGAGGCAATAATGTTTTAGAATTACTATTGGTACGGTAGGTGGCGTGGGTAACTTATTACATCACAAGAGTACGTCTTGCACGCCTCTTCAAATTCATGATCCCACCAGTCGAGCTTGGATATGTAGGTGGATTAAGAGGTTGACAGAGGAAATCAACAACACTGAAATCTGAAGGTGACAAGTGAGGGTTTGTTTTTGTGGCATTCATCAATAGCCCCATTATATTGGGTGATGGGCTATTGAGTCATGGTGAGGTAGCAAATTGGGTGATGGCGCTACTCTTGAAGGGGAGCGCCTCAATCGATTAAGCCCAAGGGTCGGTTCCACGTTGGGACAACACGTGAATTGAGGAACCATATATCATCTAGTGACATGAGTTACTTGAACAACCGAGACTTTTCAAGATGAAGCACGGCAGTCACCATATGAAACGGCAACTTTGTCAGACCAAATAAAAACCATGCATCTTATGGGTCTGTGTTTGGTACAAAGCTGGTTTTCCTCTCTCATAAAAACATGAAGTGAGATGAAGCTAAAAAAAGTAGCTTATCTCAGCTCTCTCTCCCCCATTTTTCTATCATAACCATACATAAAGATGTTGGTGAAGCTGTTTTGTCAAACAATTTTTACAAAATAGCTGAGCTACACCTAGAGAGTTACTCACTAAGCTATTTTCTAAAAAAATAGCTTAACTAGTGAAGTTGAGTTGTGCCAAATAGGCCCTCTATGTATCATTATTAGCGATGCAACAACAAAATATGCCATATTATATCAACACTAGCAGTGGCCATGAGTGCGGCACACACGTGTCTACGTTTACATGTTCACATACTTGGACGTGTGATTATTAAAACCAAGAGACCCCTACACGTGTGATTTTAAAATAACTTTTTATTGATTTATTCGTCAAGGGCAATATTGTTATTACGCACGGTCTACAGACAGAATCATTGTAACACCTCTGGTGTTTAATTACTAAAAATGCCATGTCATCATAAGCACATGCATAGCATCATTCAAATGCTTGATCACCTGTTCTTGCATCCAACTAAAATAAGTTTATTTGAATGTGCTTTTCATAGCTCACTACTACATAACACACCTTTCACTACCAGAAAACTGAGATTTCGTGAGAGTGAAAAAAACGTCATGAAATATGGTTTTACCCTCATGAAAACGATTCGTGAGAGCCAACCGTCACGCATGAGCACTCATGGTATTGAAGCCAGGGAAACTCAATTTTCATGAGAGTTAACACTCACGATTTATTTTCATGGCGGGTGATCCTGACGGTAACCTCCATGAAAAAGCTAGCGTCGCCAGGTTGATGTGGTGTTTCTTTGGCGATATTACATGAGAGTCAACCGTCATGAAATTAATTCGTGAGATAATCAAAACTCCCATGAAAATAGTATTTCATGAGAGGGGGTCAACCGTCATGAAATTAATTCGTGAGGTAATCAAAACTCCCACGAAAATAGTATTTCGTGAGAGGAGTCAACAGTCATGAAATTTATTCATGAGGTTTTCAAAACTCATGAAAATACTATTTCGTGACAGGGACATCACCATGAAAAAATGGTTAAACTGTCATGAAATACATGGTCCACATCCCAAATGCACACACACACACACACACACACACACACACACACACACATATATATATATATATATGTTCATCCAACACAAATGCAATCGAATTCCAATGCATGTATATATTCAGCTTATTTGAGTTCAAACATATTACAGTGTCCAACCATTACATTGAAATGCCATACTATCTCATAGTAGCCAACTAACATAAGCCCAACACATGCATAGCTCTGAGTTCTTAGTACAACACCAAGGATTGTTGGTTAGCAAAATAAGCCTAGCATCCACTAGTTTCAAAAATCAGCTTTAGCCTCGGTGGAATTTGCGCCGGGGCTAAAGGTACCTTTAATCCCGGTTGGTAACAACAACCGGGACTAAAAGTCCCCTCCCAACGGCTCGTTGGTCAGACATTGTCAAGGGGGGACTTTTAGTCCCGGTTGGTGTTACCAACCGGGGCTAAAGGGGACCTTTAGCCCCGGTTGGTATTACCAACCGGGGTTAAACCTTTAGCACCGGTTTTAGGGACAAACCGAGGCTAATTCTCGGCCTTTAGTCCCGGCTGGTTCTATGGACCGGGACTAAAGGCCCCCCCCCCCCTATTTGAACTCTCTTCCTCCCCCTGCCCGAGCCCGAGAGCTCATTTCTTCCTCTCTCTGTTCTTGCTCTTGTTCTTGGTGTTCTTCATTGTTCTTCATCACCTCTTCGGTCATTGCTTTATTTGATCACTTCTACACCTCCATCGACTCGTTGAAAGGTTACTATCTTCAACCTCTCATGTTTTAGCGGCAACATATATTGTTTCTTGTTCTATATGCATGTGATTTTTCTTTATGATTTTCTCTTTTTTTTGCCATTTTAAGTTTCATTCACATGATATTGTTTGAATATTTTGAACAAGGCAACTAAAATTAGTATTCTAAGTATACACCTTTCATTTCTAGGGTATTATATGTTCCACATTTTAAGATTAGTTTAGCTTAGTTTGAGAAATATAGATTCTTATTAGGATATTATTAAATGATGAATTTATGGTGGATTGTTCTTGATTTATATATATGCCACTTGAGCTCAAAATAAGTATATATTTAGATGAAGAAGGTAGCTACCTAGAATACTTTAGTTGTATATATGGCACATTTGATGATTTTAGAGAAATGTAAATTTTAGTTGTTTTATTTTCTTTGTTTAGAATATAAGGAATTTATAATATCTAGTTTGAAAAATGAGTATAGAGAGTAGATGACAACTGCTTCGGGACACTCGGCCTCTGATCGGGCTCCAAAGCGACTAAGGCCAGACCTCCCTCTCATTACCTGTGGCAAGTGTATGCAAAAGATTACCGAGTGGGGAAGTCGGGTCCCAACAACGGTCGAATCTTCTATAAGTGTCCAGATCATAATGTGAGTTATATATTTTGTCACATTTGATGGTTATGGTTAATTTGTACCTATATTTCCTGATGATTTTGATTAAAGTGTTGATTTTTTTTCTATTTTCAGTGGGATGGCACTGGATGGCGCGGCTGGTACTGGGAGGATGAGTATGTTACAAACGTCGCGAAGGCTACGAAGGCTGATGAGGCAGTGAGCCAGCTCAAGAAGTTTGTCGATGTTGAGCAGACGAATGATGATTTATCTACTTTAGTTGGGATTGGTCGGGAGATCATTATTCTACTGAAGTGCATTTTAGGTTTTTTATGTATAGTGCTAGTGGTCTTAGCATACGCTATGTCGAGGCTTTCATAGAGCATACATTAGTATTTGTATGACGCGGAAATGACACATGATGATGTTCCATCTCGATCATGTTATTTTAATGTAGACGACCTTTCGTTCGGTATTTTATAATTTCATTTTTTGACCAAAATGAGAAATTTAATTATGTTTTGGGTCATATAATGCAGACGATGAAACGCGATTGGATGTACAATGTTGATCGCCGCTCCAAAGAGTTCTTTGATAGCGTGCATGATTTCTTAAGAGCGGCTGAGGCAAACAAACGGGATGCTAATTTCATCTGTTGTTCATGCACCTTGTGCAAGAATTTGAAGGAATATTTGTGTCTTATTAAGTCAAGTAACAATGGATAATGATGTAAATTTTATGTGCATATATATATTGTACTTATAGAGTTTCATAGTTTATTTGTGTTTAATGCTTGAAACTAACTTATAAGTGCGTGAATACATGTATTAGCAGCGAATACATGCATTAGAAGCGTAGAATACACACATTTGAATACCTAATCTAATTGATAAACCAAAATAAGAAATACCAAAATCAGAAAAAAAAAAAAAAGGTCTTTAGCCCCGGGGCTAAAGGGTGCTGCCACGAGTGGCCCGCCTGCGCCACCTGGCGCACCCTTTAGCCCCGGTTGGACATTTAGTATCGAATCCTTAACCCCGGTTCAGGCACACCGGGGCTAAAGACCCTTACAAACTGGGGTTAAAACCCGGTTCTGCACTAGTGGCTTGTGAAGGTTTGAATTTAAATTGAGAAACAGAAATAAAAAATTCAATCCGCAAACCCTAATTTGAGGGGGGGGGGTCATTTTTGACATAAATACACAGATAAAAAACTAAAAAGAATTGGACCCTTAGTGTATTGACAATGTTGTAGAACTTTTCAGAACCAACAAAAGCTATGTTGAAAAATTTTCAACTTGTTTTGACATCAAAAATGGAGCTCCTAGCGTCAGCACTGGGTAGGGCCTGCGGAGACCGCGCAGCAGCAGAGCTTGATCTCCTGGACCCTTAAGCGGTTTAAGCCACTTCGATGATCGATTCCAGACGTGCCAGTCAATTTGACCTGTAATTGACAAGGAGATGGAAACGTTAAATTATGGAACCTGTCAGTTGTTGCCAGACAAATCCATGAGTGTGCGGCTCTCATATAGCCGATGTATGTAGGAGATTGACTAAAGAGTCAGCTCCGAATAGATTAAGAAATAATAATGGTACACGAAGTAGGAGATTGACTAAAGAGTCAACTTCGAATAGATTAAGAAATAATAATGGTACACGAATGGCTGTCACGAGATATCAAATGCAAGGTATGTAAATAACCGATCATGCGGTAAGATTAAGGTAAAGATGCGATGCATGCGACAGTATCATCACCGAACTACCAAATCTACGTGGAGAAGCAAACTCTTAAGATGGTGGTGCGGCTCGGTAGACTCTAAGGCTTTAAGGACTCTATCCTAGAGATACAACTCTAAAGATGGCGGAGCAACGATGTTGGTGGACTCTGAGGGCTCGGAGATCGACAGGACAGCGGTGAGTACTCCTGGGAAATCGCCGCCAGCGAGCGTGACGGACTCGCAAAGGCACTGATGCATTTAGTTACATACAGTGGATACCAGAATTTGTTTTTTTTTTAAAAAAAACTGTGAACGAGTGCCACGCCCAGCCGGAGAGATGTATAATAAGTGATCAAGAAAATAAAAAATAAGCAAAGGAGAAAAAATTAATAATGTCTTCGTTCTCCGTAAATATTTGATAGAGATTTTGGTTGTAACACACGAACATTTTTACTAGTATTTAAAAGTATTTAAATAAAGAGCAAAAATTTCTTAGTGACCAACGAATGGAGACGTGGTTTGTTTGAACATTTAAAAGAATATATGCAGTACAACGTTCGTATTGCAATGCTAGAGCTGCCGCCTTTTTTGGTATTGGGTTCGAGCTTCCAAATGCTCGAGAGTGGTATGTTTGTTTTTTTGAACAATTTTCCACTTCCAAAACTGCAAAGCTCACAAACTGCCCGCCTGGGCCGTGCTCCATGCAAGCGCACCGCACCATACGTTTGCTGGGGCGCGCTGGTCCATGGGCCGGCTTTGCAGCAGCGATTGTTGCTATGCAAACCACATCTAAAACCGACTTGGCACTTGGTGGAGCAACAAGTTCTGGCCCGTGTGTGGGAGTTTGCTACCCTCGCTGGCCCAAACCATAGAAGTTTTTTCCCCCCCTTTTTTTAGAGTTTTCTTTAATATACTATAAAACGATTTATGTGCATCATACATCAAAACATGGGTATATGGTCCAACGAGAAGACCGGTTTGTTTTGTTTTCGGTGGTCACGAATAAACACCCTTTCATGTATGTTCTCATACAACCATGATAATAATTAACCCGATAACCTGACCAATCTACTAGCATTGGTTTGTTTCCATGCAGCCATAAAAGTAAACGAATCAAGCCACGTCCAGTATACTTAATAGATCTAACAGATCGGAACGACAAAGCACACGCATCGTATGATTGAAGTATAACCAGATCAGCTATACTAGCCAATATAGGATCCATGAAGCTTGAACAAGATCCATGTATTCGACACCGGACAGATCTAAGTCTGGACAGACATAACTCAACACATATGGCATTGGGGTTCATAAGATGCAGCCGTATCATATATGTTGAGCTAGATCCAACCCCATTCAAATCAATCTAATGACCGAATACATGTATCGAACCCGCAACATGTAACAACCGAAACTAATGAATTAGCCGATATGATCATAAATCTATCGCCTCTCTGAGTGTAAAGAACGAAAGCAACAGAGGCAAATAGATCTAGATAGAAGTAAAGCACGGGCCAATCCATTAGATGAGATTGGGCAAAATATTGTAGCAATAGATTAAACAGAGTATAACAGACAATATGGATAACTTGATGAATCTACTAGATCGTCAATCTAATAGAGCCGATAACTAGCTTGAAGTCAAGATTCATGTGAGATTCAAGCAATGCAGCCCCATGAACAATAGATTCAACCAGATAACTAGCTCATACCGAATGCGGTCGCCGATGGCCGGCGTGCTCGGAGACGCGTCGCCCGTCATCTTCCTCAGGTCAATGCGGCAATCCCTCTTCGGCCAAGTCGGGTGGTTCCAGCCGGTGTCCTCCATCGCCGCCGATCGAACCCTCCTTTCACAGAAAAAGAAGAATGCAAGTCGTGCATGGGATTTAGCTAACAGAGGCTGCCTCGGTGGTGCAAAGTGGCCACCCCGGCAGGGCGGCATGAGCCACCCCGAGGGGAGGTGTGGCGTCGCGAGGGCGTCTCCCCTGAACTCTTCCGTCACAGCAGGAGGGAATCGCATCCGCCGAGGAAGCCACGTAGTGCCTCGGGATGACGCAGGCTTGTGAAGTCGGCGTCGCCCCATGCTTTGTCGGACTCTTCAGAGTACGCGCCGAGCCCCGCAGGAGCTCGGTCACGGACTGCAGGCGGTGACTAGGGTGGTGACGCTGGGAGGTGGGCTCCCTGGTGCACGCCATGGTCGGGGACCCGGTGGTGACGGAGTGAGGGCGATGCAGCCCCTCTGACACGCGGTGCGTGCCTTGTCCGGGGCAAAGCAAAGCCTTTGTATATATGGTTATTGGATATCAATTGGAACATGTTGTAATGAAATCAGCGGAAGGCAGGCAGTGACAAAGTTTCCTGAGCTCCTCCTTGAAGCTCTTCCCCTTGCTCCTTTAGTTCTTCTTTTTTCTCTTAGCTCTGTTGTTTTTGTTCTGTACTGTACTGCTGTTGGTTTCCCTTTTATTCAATTTCAGTAGGGGCTCTTCTGCCCCTCCTGTTTCTTCAAAAAAAAAAGTATCCGCCATAACCTGCAAAGCATCATCCGTGGAATTATATATAAACAGACAGTATTGATCCGATCCATACAGAGAGCAACGCCAGCCACCGGAACATTCCGTAAGAAAAAAATATCTAAGTCAAAGACAGCAGAGATTACAAGCTGGTTTTGCACATAATGTGCCTTTCTAGAATGACTTGTCATAAAGTGAGGCATGCATTTATTTGCATTATCATATAGAGTACCTCTCTAGTGTAGCATACTATTATGCGGATCTGCAGCATTGAGTTTTGTCTTATTAGGATCATGGCGGCGATCCCTTCTGCTCAAGTTCTATGGGCAGACCGTTAAGCGGCGACGGCATGGGGTCCCTGACAAAGGTGTCATTCTCGCAACAGAGCTTCCAGCTAAATCTTCTGACGAGGTAATGCATCATCACCAGCGTCTCGATCCTGGCGAACTCCATGCCGACGCAGATCCTCGGACCCCCGCCGAAACCGACGAACGAGCACGGTGGCGGCGCCGCTGCCGCCGACTGGTTCTCGAACCGAGACGGATCAAACTTGGCCGGCTCAGGGAAGATGCCGGCGTCCATGTGCGTCTCACTCGCCACCCACAACACCTTCCATCCTTTTGGGATGAGGTAGCCGTCGAACTCGACGTCCTGAATCACTTCCCGGAAGTTGCCAAAGACGGGAGGCACCAGGCGAAGGGTCTCCAGCGCGACACGCCACGTGTATTTCATCTTCGCCAGGTCTTCCCAGTCGAGGGCCTCGCCGTCGCCCTTGTTCTTTGCGATGTTTTCGTGCTCTGTATGCATGCGGTGGTCAGTGGTCACCATGTGTGTGTGTGGTCACCATGTGTGTGTGTGTGTATATATATATATATATATATATATATATGTGCATTGAGATCGATCGAATTCTCACCTTGGACCATGGCAGCGAGGGTGTCCGGGTCATTGGCGAGCTGGCGCATCATGAACGTCATGAGGATGGACGACGTGTCGTGGCCGGCGATGAGGGTCACCATGGAGTTGTCCACGATCTCCTCCTCGCTCAGCAGCGGCTCGCCGCTTTGGTCAGTGAGACAGAGCAGGCACGCGATAAAGTCGCTGCTCTGGGAGGCCTCGCCCCTTTCCAGCTTGGCCCTGGTCTCACGCAGAACCCCTGTAATGAGCCGGCGAGCCCTGGTGCTGGCCTTGAGGCTCCGGCTGAACGCCGTGAACGGCAGGTTCACCGGGATGGCCAGCATGCCCTTCATGACTTGCATGAACTCGCCAGCGAGCGCGGCCTGAAGCGGGCTACGCTCTAGGCCGAAGAGCAGCTGGGAGATGATATCGAAGGTGACCCTCTTCATGAGCGGCATCACCGTGACGGTGCGGCGGCCGGCCCAACACTCATCGAGGTGGCGGCGCACCTGGCCGTCGATCTTGCCGACGTACAGCTTCAGCATGTCCGACTTGAGGAACTCGTGCAGCGCGCCACGAATCCGCTTGTGGTCGGCTCCATTCACGTCCAGGATGCTCCTCTCTCCGAGCACCATCTGCACTGACGGGGCCTGCTCCGACGCCAGGGCTGTGCTGAAGAAGATGAACTTGTTGGCCACCGGCCCCGTGAGGAGCACAGTCGGCGTGCCAAACAGCGACAGCTTCGACATCGGTCCGTACCGCCGGATCCGGTCCCGGATCCACCGCTCCATGGTGTTGGCGTGCAAGGCGCGGAGAAAGCCAAGGCTCTGGCCGATCAGCGGCAGGCCCAGGGAGCCCGGGGGCAGCTGCCCTGGTGGCTTCTTCTTCTCTGCCCACGACAGGAGATGATGGAGGAGCACGGGCAAGGCCACGGCGGCCATTAACGCTAGGACAAGAGAGGAATAATCCATTATTAACGGATAAGACAGGGGTTACACAGACACCTAAACAGACAACTCACTACGGTACCAAATTCTTAAAGTTCTGCTAGTGAAGTAGAATTCTCCTAGTGTTTTACTCCCTTCCCAAACTATAAGACTACATCGAATCTTGAAGAGTCCAAATTTCTCAAGTATGACCAAATTTTTATGACAATGTAATAATATTTACGATACTAATTACGTATCATTAGATTTTTTTTATTAGTTATATTTTCATAGTATGTACCCACCATCCACCATCTTTACAAAGGCAATCCAGGCTGTCTGGTAGGCTGATATGCTGATTTCTCCATCACCTCTTGACTTCAAGGCTGCTCTGATTACTTCGATATCATCTTTTGGCACGTATTTAGCTTCACCACCCTTGGGAAAGAAGGTATTTTTGGCGTACACAAATGATGATTTCACATAATTAACGTATGTGTTTCTTATATATAGATAGTACACGAATCATCAGTACCTTGGGCTGAACATCTTCTAGATTCGACTTGACTGCTTCTTGTCGTGCATCGCCCGTGGTTGATTCCATTAAGCAATGGAAACTAACTGCATGCGCTACGTTGATAATGGATTATATATCATGTGTAATATATATATATATATATATATATATATATATATATATATATTATAAGAATTTGTAGGATGATTTTACCATGTCGTGGAAGACGAGTTTGTAGCTTCAAGAAGGGCAGATGCTTTGGCTTAGCCATCGGCTGTTGAAAGATAGCAAGATGATGAAATGCAGTTGCTGACATCCATTGGACCATCGTTGTTGAACTCTGTCTCTCACTACTCGTCTCGCTCACAATGGTTGAGGATCGGAGGCAGCGAGCATTCCATTGGCCACCGTATTTATATATAGTTGAGTTCAAAGAATTGTATTTGATCGTTTTCATTTCTTCCTAGCTACCTGCTGCTTTGGCGTTTGGGGGTGGAGAGTTTCAAACCTGGCCAACACAGTTTGTCTTGAAATGCCCCTGCTGCAGGCTGCCGGTCGTCAGGCATGGCAAGCACGTGTGCGTGTGCGTAGAAAATCCACTCCCCCGCTGACTGACCGACAGTGACGTATTGTGCTATGCATAACGAGTCATCATCATAACGGGAAAGAAGAATTATATTGTTATGCATATACAGTTCATTATATTGTTTTCATGGAAAGAAGAATTTGTTTCATAATGGTCAATGGATCGGCGTGGGTGCGTAGAGTTTTCTGCTCTCGAAAGCTACAAAATGCAGGTGAAATAAAACGTGCCCGGCCCGGTGTGGTGTTGAAAATTGGAAGGCAGACAATTTGGTAGTCCATGCATGCAAAGTCTTTATTTCTGCAAAAACGTGGGCGGACCCGTCTAGGAGGCGTCAGGATAGGATATGACTGGCCCATGTCATGCATGGAGACCACAGACTTTCCACAAACAATAATTTGTTTCTGTTTTTCTCTCTCTACGTACTAGGGTCTTGGCCGTAGGCGTAGGCTTTATTGCCACGTTAACTGGGAGACCACTAAGGTCATGCGGGCTTGAACAATTGACCTCAAGCCACCCGTGCGTATCTCCTCGCTAACCACTCCACAGATAAGTCACTTATCTCTCGATCTATATATGAGATATATTTGTCTTTGTATAGAGTCACTCCTACCTTCGCAACCTCACTATGGAACACACGGGGACAGGCCAAGGGTTTCCGGTGGTCAAAGTTACGAAAGCGAATGTTTAAGACCAAAGTATCCTATAATGAAGTGCGAGAAATAAATGTGACTTAATTTCTCATTCAATTGCCAAAACAGCCTCCCCTTACAAGAACACTCCTAGGTATTTATAATATAACCCATACCTAGGGCAACGAAGAAATTACAAAAGAGTCGACGCATGACTATCTGTCGCAATACAATGACCAGTGGCACTAAGGTAATTCTCCGTAACCCTGGCTAAGCACTCAAAACCCTAACTGGCTTAATGGGATCATTGCTGGCTTCATGACGGATCGCTCCTGCGGCTCATGGGTTCCTTTCCCAGTCGACAACTATGCATCCCTTCAAGCGATCGACACCTTTGCACCAAGTATTGCTGAAGACACCTGAAAAGAATGACACTCGGTAGAAAACTCTCATCGTGGGGGCATGGCCCACTTCAACTCTGATTTCTATGTCCAGAACGAATGATCAGAATGCATGTAAGTTTTGGAAAAATGCGGATCTTACAGATCAACAGTCCGAATGATTGATATTTGGTTCTAGGCCAATTTCGGGTATTGTTGATGATGATAATGCGATTGACTATATTTTTGGCGGGGGAGGTTGGTAGCATTTCTTAGCAATATTACTAGAATTAGCAATGTCACCAGGAAAAACCTTGATAGTTCCTTAACAATTTAGATATTATTCGCAAGCGCATGGATCTATCATTTTAGCATTTTACTCGGAAGTATTTAAGTATAGATATGTACAAGTTAACATGCTAGTAAAGTAAAACCAATGGTCATAGCAAGGCTAAATATGATATGGATTGAGATTGTGGACACACACTTGGTCTTTACTCAAAGGATAAAATAGAAATAAGGAATAAAAGAATATTCCTAAGTAGAGCAGACTTGTTCTAGTATTGTCATGCAAAGAATAGTAAATGATCATACAAATTAGATATTCAGACCTAGATCTAAGTGCAAGATAGATCGGGAGGGCAGTCTGCTAGCAACCATAATGTAATAATTTAGACTCCTACACCCTAAACGAACGTAGGGGATTACAGTTACATGGGACGGATAGAGCTGTCACCATCTATCTCCTACCCGTCAACTGTGGAGTAGAAACTGTATTTACCTGTTCCTATATACCTGAGCACCACGCTCGCGGCTTCAACCCTACGAATCAACAAGCATAGGACACTGGCACAACTGAAGGCACGAACAACCACCACCTCAACTTAGTTCTATTTCTAATCATATAAGTTATATAAATTTTTAAGCATAAAGTCATATATGTCAAGTTTATTACATATAAACTATATGCTAGCTCATATGCTAAGATCATACCATGAACACTATACTTTAGTTAATAAGTATGAGTATAATTATAAGGAACAAAGCTTTAGTTAAAAATAAATACATATTTCATCTATTACCTTCTAAGAGGTAATAGATTACTATAGCCATCCGATCTATTCAAATGAATGGTTCATAGTTATTTGGAGGTATCACACAACAAAAACGCATATATAGGCCTCATTTGGCAGGGCTTCCACCGGCTCTAGCTTCTCTAACGCATTCATTGTTTCTACACTATTCACATGAGCTGAGCTTCACCTGCTCTCAGCAACTCTATGAGAGGAGAAGAGAAGAGAGATAAAAATAGCTCTTGTAAATAGTGTATAAACAATGAATGCGTCATGAAAGCTGGAGCTGGTAGGATCCTTGCCAAACGGGGCCTAGTAAATCTAACAATTAGAACCACACATCGAGCAATGTATATATATACATCCATTATTATTAGTTCATGTATCTCAGCTCAGGATTGCAAGCACTTGCTAGCATCTTTGCACAATGTGCTGGATGTGGCTGGGGAGTCCGTCGTCGTCATCTTCTTTGCTGGGAGCTGCAGTGGGTCTTGCACCACTGCGTTCCCCGCGTGCATCATCACCTTGGCAGATTCATATCCGTCCACCTCAACGTAGAACTGGTGGAGCACCTTGCAGATATCCCAGAAAACCTGCCTGCACGACCAGGGTACCGCACTTTCTTTTCTCGTCACCAACGACCTCAGCTGCTGAATCCTGGAGGCTGCAACGATGCTCCTCACCTCCATCTTGGCAGCCTCGACATCGCCGCCCTGGAGAGCTGCTAGCACCAGCACACTGTTGACCTTCCCTTGTTTCTTCTCCCTCTCGTACGACTGCAGGTCGTTCAGGAGACGGCTGCAGATATTCATGTGCCCGAACATCTCGTTGTAGTCGTCGCAGGTGACCACATCCTCTGGGATCTCTACCCCGATGTAGTAGAGTGCCGTGAGGACGATAGGGCCTAGCCCAAACGAAATCTCCCCGTTCGGCATGTATTCCTCAAAGGAGGGAGTCTGCCCTCTCATGGTCCAGTTCGCTTCAGCCATCATCGACCTCACCAAGTCCGCCCACTGCATGCGATGCGATGCAATGCAATGCAAGATCGAGAAACAGTAAAAGTAAGGGTCATTCTCAATGGGAAATTAATTCAAGTTGAAGGATCTGTGCATATACACAGACTTATTACCAGCTCGGCGATATGGTTGATGACACTGCGGTTCTGAAGCTCAGCAGCCCTCGCTCCCAGCTGCTTGTTCGTGTCGTAAATAGCACGGAAAAGAATTTCCACGCGCTCAGAAAAGAAGCCAACTTGTTCATAGGCGTCCCACCTGCCACGGAAATCAGAACTCTCGATCAGAAAGTGGAATTGCTGATGAAAAATCTGCAGGCGGCATATGAATTGCAGTTGCAGCACAACATTTCAATCAGCTTGACGAAGTTCTCCAGCTCTTCCCTTGACCCTGCCACGTCAAACAGGTCATCAGTTACCGTCACCAAGATGCTGTTCTTGCTGAATGCGATGCGAGCCTCAGATAGTTCACAGGGGAACATGATGGCAGCAGGAGGGAAAAAGCAGATCAGTGGCATTACTCTGGCGAACTCCAGCTCGTCCAGTCTCATCTCTTTCACCCAGCTATTGATATATGGCAAAGAGCAGAAAATATTAGTTTTGTTATATATTTACATTATATTTGTTGAATCGGATTTTTCAGAACAAGGCAATTAATCATTCAGATATATAAGCTATATATATGGACCTGACTCTCCAGGTACT
Organism: Microstegium vimineum; assembly: GCA_022036555.1. Taxonomy (NCBI): domain Eukaryota; kingdom Viridiplantae; phylum Streptophyta; class Magnoliopsida; order Poales; family Poaceae; genus Microstegium; species Microstegium vimineum. The sequence continues at coordinate 4,030,230 of CM039133.1, forward strand.
GAAGCTCTTCTTGGTACACAGTCTGGGAGGAATGGAAATCTGTAGCAGCCAGTGATGTAATTTCCTCATCTGGGAAACAGGCTCTGTTCCGACACCATGGTTTCAGATTCTAACAGAAGTACTCAGCCGGAGTAGAGGTATTACATATAGGAAGTGCTAGACAAGGACCTCACCGGTATCCTGATTTAAGCATCTGAATGCCCACTGTGTTGAAATTTTCTATGTTCCTCCGGTGGTCCAGCCTGTCTATGGTGTTGTAGAAGGGATGTTGGAGCACATGCTCTACCTGGAATTTATATACTGTTTATTAGTATATATATATATATATATATATATATATATTGAAATTAACCAAGAAATTGTTAGTAGCAAAAGTGCCTCAGCGGGGTCTATGGTTCTTGATATCTTCTTTGCACCGAGTTGTTGCTTCAGGAGTTTAGCTGACCAGGACCCAATGTTTTCTAGGATCATCTCCTCCTGCATGATGTTAACCTGTGATGCTTTGTGAAGCTCCAGCAGAGACTCTGTATCATTTAGACTTCCTTGTATTGAATCATGAAAACTGGATTCTTCCCTGAACTGAGCCAATCCGTCTGCACACAGCACAACACAACGAATCTGGAATCTGAATGCGATTTAGAATTTAAACAATGCAGAAGACAGCGCCTTTGAGAATCTTACTTACCGGAGGAGACGTCATCCATGCATACGCAGGAGACGGAATGCCATTGCACACGTGGTCAAGTCCAGCATTATCTCCTCGTCATTGGCCAGCCAGGACCTACAGTTTAATTACAGTTATAAAGAACTATATATATATATATATATATATAACAAAATAAAGCAGGTTCATTTCTTGGTCAGCTAGGACATACGCATATGCCTTGTCAAGTATACTGTTTATATCACTGGAAAAGCTCCCAGAGATCCCAGTCTTTTCTAAAGCATCCACCATACGAAGCTGGGTGTGTAAGTTCCCTGGATACGCTGTTGGAACTGCAAAAATTGAACATGTTATAACCAGCGCAGTTCAGAACTAGTGTCTCTTATTCAGTTTTGTTGACACAAAAAGCGTCAGATCAGTGAACACCTCGAGCTATTACCCAAAGCTCGATGTCGAGGGCGTACCAGTCGATTTGACCAATCAATCGACAAAGATGATAACTAGAACAAACTGAACGAGACGACAGCGATGCGCCCGGACGTCAAGGCTCAGATTGATCAGGGGTAACTAGAGCAGAGCTAGACGAGGCAAACAGCGATGCGCCGGATTGCCAAAGCCTAGAGGTACTCCCACGCGGAACTAGCAAGGATTTGACGGAGATCAGGATGATGCAGCCCGTCGAAAACTTGAACAACTCGTTGAAAACTATAGCTAATGCGGTAAAAGGTAAATTGCGATAAAAAGTAGAATAAGATAAAATTGTTTTGTTTTGAATTGGATTGATTCTTTTTTTTATTCCATAGCCCTCGGGCACATATTTATACTCCTGCATGGAGAGTTGTACAAAGACACGACACATATCCTTCCTAGAACAAAATACTACTTTAAAGGAAACTGACTCGCGCAGGAGCCGGATAACAATATTTATTTCCTAAACAAACACACATATTTTAAAGGAAAATAAGCGACCCATGCAAGAGTCGGACTCAAACTACTATAATAATACGGGCACAAGACGCCCGTTTCCTTATACTTCTTTTCGATGGAAACTTTCCATCGGCAGACCCCTTCAATCCGCACCTTCCTTCTTGCCACTTGTAATCCTCCGCTGCCGCCAAGTGCTAAGTCACGCCCATCGGCATCGGCAATACTTTCCCGATCGGCAATCGGCAGCATCTCTGTCGGCAATCGGCAATGAGCCCTTATCGGCAATCGGCAACGAGCCCTTATCGGCAATCGGCAACCATCCTCCATCAGCAATCGGCAAGCCATCGGCGATGACTTTTCATCGGCAATCAGTTTCAGCAAGACTTCACCGATTAACTTGTCGGCAAAGCTCATCAGCTTCCATCGGCAACGCACTTGGTCTTCCTGCAGCACTTTCTCATCGGCAACATCGGCTCAAAAATCCTCCCGATGCCTGATGGAGAACAGCTACTGACCAGTCAAGCCTTGGCCCATTTGACACGTGTCGAAAAACGGTGTTAACACATGCCCCCCAGTTTCGGAGCTTATAATATTTTACGTGCCGAAATTCTCTCTACTGTAGCCGTTGCTGTAGCCGTTACCTCCGAGATAGACGTACGGCTTCCTCGATCCCCGCGTGTGAAACTGCAATTTAATAATATAATCCCTCGATTGTAGCACAAACAGTTGCAAACCACCTCGATCACCGCGCGTATCTACCGCGGGCTTCTCCACATTCCTGCATAATGTGAAACAGAACCCCAAAATGCCCCTGAGCAGGCTTATAAAAGTTATCGGGGTCCACACTACTTTTCACCTTGAGTCCACTTTCACTTTCACCTTCCTGCCGTCGTCTTCAACATCCAACCGCTCCGAAGAACACGAACTCGAGCAACAGTACTCTCCCGCAATCCAAGGACGAACTGCAAGTACTCCCTCGACTCCGATGGCAATCCAAGTTGACATCCCCAAGGTGAAACCTATTTCCTTCCCAATCCAACCTTCTGCTGGTACTTTTCTCGCACAAATCTGGATCTATCCCCGTTCCTTCTCTGATTTTTCCTCTTCTTTCTTTCAAACTCTAGGAGTTGTACAACAAAGTAGTGATTCCACTTACTGGTTCCACCTTTAGCTGTTTAGGCCCCATGGGTAATCCAGATCCCAGTTACATAATCAATGCAGAAACCAACCGAATCCCCTTCAGATCTGAATGTTTCGGTTTAGGACTATGGAAGGATGTTTTCCGATCATGGCCCAAGCCCACTAAGGGGTGGAAAAATTGGTATCTCAGGGTTGCTAGGGCGCAACAAGTTTACTGGCAAGAGCGCAGCTTGGACCAATGTATCAGGCTTTCCATTGCCGATATAGAGAAGAACGAGAACATGTTGATAGCTGCTTCTTACTTTTGGTCAGACACCTTGAATGCTTTCTTATTCCGACATGGACTAGCCACCCCCACTCTTGCCGATGTCCACATGCTGACTGGCCTAGACGTCTCCTCTGCCGATACCTTCTCCTTATTCAATAGGAAAGCTGAGCACAGAGTAAACACTCGGAACATCGGCGGTTGGACGGGTTACATTCTGGAATACCAGAAAACGGGATCGGTAAACCAGAGAGAACATGCCACCTTCCTGAACAAGTGGCTGGACAAGTTCATTTTCTGCGGTAGGGCAGTTGGACCTACAACCATGTATCCTCCAGCAGCTGAGCTGCTTGCCGATGGGACAAGACTCCCCTGGGCAGATATCTTCTAGGATCGGTATACCGTCTTCTCCATCAAGTATCCCAGAAGTTGCTGCTAGGTGAACACATCGGCAACCTTGGAGGCCCCTGGTGGTTTATCAATATGTGGCTGAACGCACATATGCAGAAAGTACTTCAACTTGACCTGTTCGCTCAACGTTTCCCGAGAGACATACCAGAAGACCACCAGTGTGGGGAAGATGAATCGGCAACTCGCCCTCCACTCAACTTTGGAGAGGCCACTATAGTGCTGCCAGGGACCGATGCCGATGCAGAGCAATTCGGTCTATTTTTTTAGAAGTTTTACAATGGAATTCCTGCCACAGAACGGCTCTGGTGGCCATATGCCGATTTAGATAACCAGTTCCCATTGCTATTTAATCTCACCGATGGGAACGTGCCTGAGAACCAGATAATGACGAAGGCCAGCATCACTCCTCGAGCTATCCCAGTGAATATCTTTGGATCGGGAAAGAACGCCCCTCCATCATTTGAGTTTTACTACCCATCGGTAGCGGCAAGACAACTGGCGTTCGGCCAACTGCCGATCAAACTTTGTTACTCCAAGGTAGTGCAGCCCAGGCAGACATTCTCCAGTGCTCTAGACTGGAATAAGGTTGTCAACCTTCCTGCCGATGCCGATGTATCAGATCTTGACTTGTCCTCCTGGTCACCAACTTCCTTTATTACAAACGAGTACAAGTCTTGGTGGCAAGAATGGAGGTGTCAACTGTTCGCCAAATCGTCGCACTACTATCGGCACATGATCGATGCCGATCACATTATCCCCGACGACGCAGTAAGTCCTCATTCCGATGCATTCCTTACTTTTACCTTCGCCATCTGTATTTAACCTTCTTGCGTTGACAGGTTGATGACCCGATTCCTCCGATGAGCAAAAAGCGGCAAGCCCTTCAAGCTTCGAATGATGAGTCCCGTATCACTCATTGGCAATAAAGCTCCCTCACTAGCTGCCTTCATCCCTCGACAGGTACCCACACCGACACCTGCAAAAGCCAAGGCTACATCGGCGCTGCTGCTGCCCTGACGCGGGTGTTTGCAGTAAACTCATCTTCACTCATACCGATTATATACTGTTTAATCGACAACATTTATTTCGTATAACTTGCATTGAATATTTTCAGGCTATGAGGTCATCGGCAACTGCCCAAGCAAACAAGCACCTCCAAGTTCGGTTGCCGATGCCCCCAGTCCTCGTCGAAACGGGCTGGATCTTCTTCCGCTACCGTGCCAAGGAAGAAGAGCCGTTTGAGGCTGGCTAGCCCATCTTCGTCATCGGCACAAGCCGCACCACCAACTGTCGACGCGTCATCGGCGGAAACTCCAACGGCTCCCATCCTAGATCAACCGATGGATGACGTCTTCGGTCAGGAGACAGTCCCATCTGCTGCAGCGGCAGAGGCGGTATCGCATCGGCACCATCAGCCGAAGCTCCCAATGACGAAACACCCTTATTGGCGGAGGCGGCATCGGCATCGGCCCATCAGCTGATATCCCTGATGAGGCGACCTCACCCACTGCAGCAGCCGAAGCAACATCAGTATCGGTATCGTCAGCCGAACTTGCCGATAAGACAGCTCCGCTCGTCGTAGCGGCAAAGGCAACATCGGCATCGGTACCAACCGAAGATCCCGATGAAAGAGCGGCATCACTGCCACAACCAAGTATCACACCGGAAGCAAACGCCAGCGACAACACCACCATCACCATGGGGTCGACTACTCCTCTGACAGAAGCTTGATCATCGGCAACCGTCGCCGATGTTCAAGATGAGGCTGGGCCATCTAACATACCAAGTCCTGGGCAAGAAATCCGCTTCAAGATGGTAAGTCGATCAGTTAAAAATTCTAATATAATCTTTCGATCGGCATATTTTAACTCCCCTATGTTCAGGCCCAAGATTCTCCAGATAGTCTTTTCTCCTTCAGCCTCAACCCGCAGGATGAAGACAGACGCCAAGGCCTCCTCCATGCAGACAGCCTATTTTCCTTCTCGGTTGACCTACCCGATGACGAGGAGGAAGAGAGCTCTGTCCCAACTCTATCGGCAGAGATCAAGACCAAGCTTGAGGCACTGCTTTCCTTGCTGCTACAAGACACATCCCAGCTCATTCAAGACTCATCGGCAGCAAGGATCGCTTTCATAGACATCCAAAGTCATCTCCCTGCCGATATGGCAGAAATCCTTCTTCAGGTGACCTTCCTCGACATCAAGCAAATTCAATACCAGCGGCTTTCCCGTCGCATTGCCGATAGGGCCGCTCAATCCAAGAGCGAGGAAAAGAAGCTTAAGTTAAAGAATATTGCCGATGAAAAGCACAAGGGCATCGGCCAGGCAGAAGCCTCCATCAATGGCCTCGATCAAGAAATCACTCGGCTATCAACCAAAAAGAAGAGCTATTGGCCGAGTTACAAAAGGTTGAAGAAGACCTGACCGCAGCCAACCAGCAGAGAACCCAATTATCCGATGCCATCAGGGTTCTGCGGCAAGAGAGGGACCAGAACGCCCGGCAAGCCATCTTGTGGAAGAAGAAGATCAAGCCGGTCGAGGGCTCTGCCGATGCCGACGCCAAGGAAATGAACGAGATAGAACAGATTCGCCTGCCTGCGATATCAGTCATTCACTCCTTCCTGTAACTTATTTATCATATCGGCGAAAATGTAACTCCGATACTTAATTCTGGGCCTTGTAATATAACTTTTACACGTTTTTACCGATGTATTATAATTTTCCCTTTCCCCGCATCCAAATGAGCACGTCATATGTCAACCCCTTCGAGATTTTCTGAAATATATGCTTTGCTGGAGGCAGACTGTCTCACCCGATAAGAACTTGATTAGGAGATCACTCCTAAGCCTAGAATTCAATCTTGATCGGTAAATCAATCTCCATGCCAGAGTACCATCGACAAACTCGTTCACCAGTCATCGGTAATCATCACCGATACCATAACTCATCAAGTCGGCTAAAAATCCTGAGTAATCCCAACTTGTAACAGACCCTGATACTTAGCCCGATTGTAACAATAATCGGCAACGAGGCTCCATACTTCCATCGGCTCAGAATTAGAACAATGCCGATAGACCCACTAAAGAGTACGAGGAGTAACTCCCAGAACGCGTGCACCGCACACTTAGTCATCGCAAGCGCGGCAGAATCATTCTTACGACCATCTTCTGGCAGTTAACGAACCTATCGACAGTACAGCTTCCCATACACAAACCATCGGTAGGTGTCCCCAAGTATAATAATTGAAATCGTCAATTTGCCGATTGCAGCCCCCAAGCCCGCAGGTTCAAGATTGACCTCGATTAGACCATCGGCAAAATATTGTTGTCTGCCGATGGAACTCCATCCTTGCGCTTTGTCCTCCACTGTTTCTCCCTTGAGAGTTCTGCATCACCGTACAGATCACTGCGGCGTTGGCGCTGAATTCTTCTCTTCTGGGTTTTTGTTAAACCCTTAGGGCACCACTGAGGAGTTTGGTTTTCTAGGCAAGCTGGTGCCGCCTTTTGTTACTTACATCGGTATTCCTTCCGATGTTTGAACTTCTGGAGAGCACTTCTTCATCGGGTGTTTTTATCTTGGTCTGCTCCTTGCTCTCCCCTTGATCGACCTGCCCGCCAAGCCTGCTATGGGCATTAAGCTTGCCCCCCAGTTGGTCATGTACCGACCTCCTCTTTCTGAGCGGCTTGGGTGCACCTAGATGCCCGATCATCCAAACAAGGCTTACTTGACTGATCGGCAGTGTGATACCCGTTGCATTCGGGACAGTCATCGGCAGTGGGTAGCTTAATGCCTTCTTCCCAACAGTGAACGAAGAAGGGACACTTCCAATGATTTTTCCGACGAAGCCACTCCCGATGTTCTTTTTCTTCCTGCCGATATCGTTCATCTCGTGATTGCCGATAGTTCCGCCTTGGTAGTTTGTTGCGTGATCACTATACCTGGAGCCCTGCTGACACAGACACCTTTATCGGCAATTCTCTTGCCTTTCCTATCATCGGCAAACCTCCCGACGTCACGCTCAGCCACTTGATGATCCGGATCTACCGATGCGCTCTTCCTAGCAGCGTCCGATGTCAGCACCTTAGTTTTTCCACCGGCTTCCACCATATTATTTGGAAACGGGTGCTGATCAATTTCCATCGGTTCTTGGACTTTAGGATTTTCAAATTGGATCCGTCCAGAGTTAATTTCCGACTACAGCTGCTGCCTGAACACTTTGCAGTCGTCGGTACTATGAGAAGTTGTATTGTGCCACTTGCATACCTGGTATCCTTGAGCTCCTCGGCCGATGGAATTACCTGATTAGGGGCTAGCTTAATTCGCCCTTCCCGAAGTAACAAGTCAAATATCCCATCGGCCTTCGTGACATTGAAGGTGAACTTTCCAGTCCTTTTCTGGTCAACCACACAAGGCACCGGCTCCTCATCGTTCACCCACTCAACAGTGTGGATGTCCATCTCGCCATCTGATTCAGAGCCCCCTTGTCCAACGAAAAGCACCTTTGTGCCCCAAATCTCCCTGGGCCCAAATGATTAACACCCTGGTCGGCCTCTGTGATATCAAAGGTGAAACTTTCCAATTCGGCAGTGTCAAGGCTTGGCTCTTCGTCTAGCTCTGAGCGTTTTATCTTCTCGGACGAAAACGCCTTTGTATCTGGACCTTGCTGATGCACAGATTCGTTCCCTAGTGGGGCAGATGGACGTGCTCCTTCATGTTTCCGTGGTGAGCAAGTCGGAGCAATTGATACATCAGCAGCATCAATCTGTCGAGTATCATGCATCGGCTGCCTAACCGATGAACAATTCTAGACGCCTACTGTCTGAGCAGATTGGTGCATCTCTCCAGGTCTCTGCATTAAGCAGACCGGAATGATCGGACTCATCGACGGTACCAACCTGTTGAATATCGTGCATCGGTTGATTGACCGATGGGCCACTCTGGATGCCCACTAGTCGATGTACTTCATATCCCTGTGGCGAGCGACTCGGGGCGACCGATACATTGGTAACACCAATCTGTTGGATATTGTGTATCGGCTGATCAACCGATAAGCAACTCTGGATGCCCGCCGGCTGAGTATGCTGACCTATCTCTCCAGGTCCTGTCATCAAAGCACTTGGGATGATTGGCGCGTGCATAGCACTAGTCATAATAACACCGTGCATCGGCTTCGCTGCCGATGAGTAGTCTTGCACCGTTGCTAGCTTGTGCTGTGACGTTATATATTGCATTTATCGGTTGTTGTGCTGATGTCTCATTGTACACTCTTTCCTACGAGTATTGCAGTGTAGCACTTATCGTTGATGTACCAATACTTCATTCGGAAGACTCGCTGGACGATATTGTGGAACCCCTGTCATTTGGCGTTCAGGCTGCACATATTGTTGCTGAATCGATGATTGACTGATCCAACCTGCGTTAGGTGTCATCGGTACGTGATTTACCGATGGCTGATAGCCAGCTGACTCTTGCAACCTTGGTACCTTCGGATGATAGCGTTGATCTGCAAGCACCATAGGCTCAGCAACTATTGCCGATGTAGGTTGACTGGCATGTAACACGCTTTGCATCGACCAGGAATTCACCATCGATTGATCGCCAGCTGAGATCTGCCCTTGTACCCTAGAATGATTTCTTCGACCCGTGGGTACCACATCTTGAGCGGTCATTGCCGATGCAGATTGGTTGGCAATCGACACACCTTGTTGCATTGGCCAAGCAGTTGCCGGTGACTGAGAGCCAGCTGAGGCTTGCAACCCTTGTATCCTGGGATGGTAGATTTGATTTGTAGCCACTATGGGTTGAACAGCTACGGCCGATGCAGGCTGACTAACACTCGACATACCTTGTTGCATCAGCCAAGAATTTGCCGATATAGGCTGATTAACTGTTGGCACGTCTTGTCGCATTGGCCAAACATTTACCGATAGCTGATAACCGGCTGATGCTTGTTCTTGTTGTACCCTTGGATGATTGCTTGGACTCACGGGTACCATGATTTGAGCAGTGTTTTCCGATACAGGTTGATTGGCAATCGGCACACCTTGCTGCACCGGCCAAGCGGCTGCCGGGAACTGATAGCCAGCTGAGGCTTGTTCTTGTGGCGCCGGATAATTCATTGCCACCATGGGCAAACTGGCAGCAGCTGGACCTTGTTGTACCGGCAAGTGACTTGCCGATGGTTGGGCGTACGGTACTTCGGTATTGCCGCTTGCAGATTCCCTGTCGGTAACTGCACCGTTGGAGAAGACGTAGTGTAATGCATCACTGGAATCATCGGATGTACGGATGTTACCGATGCCATAGGAACCTCCCCTGCATGGTTAACTCGGACCAATCTGGAATCAGCAGATAGATTTGAATACATACCGTATCCCCAGCCGTTGGCTGACATTGGCTGATTCTGGATCACGGGTCCAGACATTGTTGAAGCCATCAGATTTGTGTTTACATGGGTAATACTTGTCGGGCTTAATCTTGGTGGCGCGATCTCATCGGCAGACCTGCTCATAATTGGTGTGAACACCCTTGGAACCACCGATGGAGTCGCAGCAGATGCCGATCCGAGCTGACGATACTCTGGACCAACATAATATGGTGCCTGTCCCTTGAAAGCTTGCTTGACAGCATTGCACACAGTGTCGGACAGCACATTGGACTGGTTAACTAATATATTATTTAATGCATAATTAACCGTATCTTGTACTTTACCAGGATCGGCGTAGAGAATGGCATGCCGTGGCGACGGCGGATCTTGCTTCTGTACTGCTTCGCTGCTCCTGCTGAGGCTGAAGGATTTGAGATACAGCTGCCTGTATTCCTCCATAGCCCGCTCCATGACCTGCTTCTGATCATCTTCCAGATCGGCCTTAGACACTTCAATGACATTCTTCTGGTTGACATCGGCGTGATCAGCCATGCCGAATGTATAGATTTGTATAATCTGTCCTACTGGGGTGCCAAAAGAGGTGTTGACACAAAAAACGTCAGATCTGTGAACACCTCGGGCTCATTACCCAAAGCTCGATGTCGAGGGCGTGCCCGTCGATTTGACCAATCAATCGACAAGGATGATAACTAGAAAAAACTGAACGAGACGACAACGATGCGCCCGGACGTCAAGGCTCAGATTGATCAGGGTAACTAGAGCAGAGCTAGACGAGGCAAACAGCGATGTGCCCGGATTGCCAAAGCCTAGAGGTACTCCCACGCGGAACTAGCAAGGATTTGAAGGAGATCAGGATGATGCAGCCCGTCGAAAGCTTGAAGAACTCGTTGAAAACTATAGCTAATGCGGTAAAAGGTAAATTGCGATAAAAAGTAGAATAAGATAAAATTGTTTTGTTTTGAATTGGATTGATTCCTTTTTTATTCCATAGCCCTCGGGCACATATTTATACTCCTGCATGGAGAGTTGTACAAAGACACGACACATATCCTTCCTAGAACAAACTCCTACTTTAAAGGAAACTGACTCGCGCAGGAGCCGGATAACAATATTTATTTCCTAAACAAACACACCTATTTTAAAGAAAATAAGCGACCCATGCAAGAGTCGGACTCAAACTACTATAATAATATGGGCACAAGACGCCCGTTTCCTTATACTTCTTTTCGATGGAAACTTTCCATCGGCAGACCCCTTCAATCCGCACCTTCCTTCTTGCCACTCGTAATCCTCCGCTGCCACCAAGTGCTAAGTCACGCCCATCGGCATCGGCAATACTTTCCCGATCGGCAATCGGCAGCATCTCTGTCGGCAATCGGCAATGAGCCCTTATCGGCAATCGGCAACGAGCCCTTATCGGCAATCGGCAACCATCCTCCATCGGCAATCGGCAAGCCATCGGCGATGACTTTTCATCGGCAATCAGTTTCAGCAAGACTTCACTAATTAACTTGTCGGCAAAGCTCATCAGCTTCCATCGGCAACGTACTTGGTGTTCCCGCAGCACTTTCTCATCGGCAACATCGGCTCAAAATCCTCCCGATGCCTGATGGAGAACAGCTACTGACCAGTCAAGCCTTGGCCTATTTGACACGTGTCAAAAAACGGTGTTAACAAGTTTTTTGCTGAGAGGTTTTTGCACTAGAAATTAACTACAGTTCTCATCCTGCAACCGTAAAAGTGTGAGTTTGGTTATTTGGTGAAGTTTTGCACTGCACCTGAGTTGTTGCCGAACAAGCTGACAAGTGAATCCAATTATTTGACTGCTCCCCTGTCGTAGATGTGGATGGCAACTGCGGCCGTTGTTGCGGGTGAGTTGAACAATGACCCGTTCTTCCTCTGGAACGCCATCGTCGCCTCATCCCAGCTCCCCAAACCTTGTGCTATGTAGGCCTTGAAGGCTTTGCTTCCAGCCGCCAGGCTGTACACGTTGACAATGAGATCAAACACAGAGAGCCGAGTCTAATCGAAGTAGTACTAGTACATACAGAAATGAATGTTCAATTCACCTTTGTAGCTCCTTGTCACGCAGCCTGAAGATGCCTTCAACGTCTGCCGGGGTAAGAGGCATATCGAGCCCCATTCCCAGGCAACGTTCAAGCATCCCGGGGAAGATGACGTTGAACCCTACCGGCTCGTCGTGGTCCGCCACAGAGGAGGACAAGTAGTTGTGGCCGATGAAGTGGGCCCTCTCCCGACGTGCTCCTCGCCGACGCCCCATGTCTTGAGCGCCAGCACGCACGCCAACGTAGACGACAGCGCGTCCTTCACTAGCGATGCTGAAGGAGGGCTGTCGTCCAGCCCCCAAGAGCCGTGGACGCGCTGGTTCTGCAAGATCCAGTCCACGCACTGCGGGAACCGGGACGCGTCAGGGCAAACCCGGCGCTGGCACCATGGCAACCCATGCCGTGTCGTACGACGACGGCGACGGGAGCTCTAGGTTCAGGAGCTTCTCCCTGATGGTCTTCTCCTTCGTCAGCTCCTCCAGTAGCTTTGTGCGTGGTGGGCTCGTGGTTGCAATAGTAGCTCCGACTTGTGAGACGGCTCGACGGCAAGCGGCAGTCCACCCCGTACTACTCCAGCTCCAGGTCGATGAACACTACTACTGGAGTATTGGAGACCAAAGTGTGATGGAGGAGGTAAACCACACCTATACGACGCCATGCCAGAGCTTTTTTAGGAGCAGGATTCGGGTGTGTCAATGTCGAAAATGCTAGCTGTTATTATATACAACTTGGACAACTATATGGTGATGAGGAGGCCGTGCGAACGACCAAAAGAGCAGCAGGACCAGGCGAACAATGATGACTACGTACCGTTCTCACAAACTTCTCTGGACGGATTATTTGCATCGTCAGTCTAATTAACCTTGGAGACTGCGATAGACATTCACCACGACCACGTGCTACAAACATCATACTAAAATCTTGAAGAGTCACATCTAAATTTTAATTAAAATTATATAGATAACTAGTCCATCAACCCGTGCTCCCGCACGGGTTAACATTGAGATACTTAAGCAATAGAGACCTATTTATTCAATATATATTAAATATTAAAAAATACTTCATAAAATTAACGTTTATTTGAATTTGATATACATGTATGTGCAGAATGTCATTAACATGACTGAGAGAGATCATTGTGTGGCACAGGTAATAATGTAATATTAACTTGATAATAACGTAACATTAGTTTGATTCTACAGTTGTGTGTGTTTTATTTTTTTTCCTTTGCTTCGTGCTCATGTATGGCTGGCTTTGTCTATAATATATGGGTGTGTTCAATGTCCCTCTATATGAATTGAAGCGTGTAGATATATAAAAAGATTAGATTGTTAATTCACCTAATTAATTTTCTAACCCACGTTCTCACACATGATAGAATCTTAGGATACATAAGCATTAGTCATTATTTAATATCTCAAACCAATAAAAAAACATTGATATTAAATTACATATTTTACACTTTGTTCTGTTTTAATACAATAGACACAATTGATACTTTGTACTCTCTATCTAGTTGTGATAACCGTATGTTTAGTCATCCATATTCATAGTTTGTTCCTTTTTATGGCACCTATGTTAAGTTTCAATAATACACATTTTTTTAAACCATTAGATTAAACTATGGTGGGTGTTATTGTAACTCATATATTATGATGCCATAAATCTAAGTGTTCATTTTTGAATTACAATCTTATTAATTGTTACTTATTTTATATTCTCAAGATACATCGAAAGTCTTTTCTTATTGGATATTTTATTAACTCTCATTAAAATAAGGATACGTTAGGCCATAAACTGCACTATACAACACTAAAATGGCATGAATAAGATCATGGAGGAGGTACATAGAACAACCATGAGATGGCATTAATATCCAATTCTTATAATGATTGTTTACCTTAAAGAATTCAGAGTAAGATATAACTATATGTAGTATGCTCCAACCTCCCTACTTCTAAAAAATGTTTGAATTATTTCAACAAATTGTATGTGCAATAATGCTTATATAATCATTCTGTTAGAATTTATAAATATCTCAGGCAAAAACTTTTATAAATCAAATATCATGGTAATTAATATAATTTTAAATAACTTGTTAGTATCAACTATGACCAAAGCGTTTTGCCCTGGCGGCCAAAACTCATTTTTGGAGGCGGGCAACGCATCCGCATCCAAACAAAAGCCTTAATGATTGGGTGGTGTCTCGTAAAATAGTGATCATCAGTATATGAGTCACCATAAAATGTTTTCATGATTACTACAACATATGTATTTGTAATGCATGCACATGTCATGTGTATATATTTACTTCAATCAAATTTTAATACACGAATATTAACAGAATTGTATAATATCAATATATTTTAAGTTAAAACTCTAATGCTTATTGTATCCTTTATCCCAATTTTAGTTTTTTTAATAAAAAACTTCTAGAACCTAGGCTACAACACATACTCAATATTTTGGACCACCACACTCTTTTATTCCTAATTTTGACAACAACATAAATAGTCAATTCAGCTTGTACAACCACACCCTAGTATTATTGTTTTTATATATTATATTTAAAATTAAATTAGGAATATATGTATATATATTAGTCAAAATGTATAACTTTATTTGAAAGGACATTAAAGATAATATTATTGTGTATCTATATAACCTTAAGTGAACTATCAATGTCATCGCTTAGTGTTGTAATGGTACATTTCATAAATTAAAATAAATATTATCCTCCTGCATACATATTTATCTGGTTTACATCTAACTTAACATATACATGTAGTACTTTATGATCATTGGACCATATTTCATAATATACTTATTTACCATTTACATGAGCATTTGAGATATATTTTTATTTATTTGTTTTAGAATGTCTTGAGCTTGAGATTTACTTTATGTTACCTTTCATAGGGCATATATGATTATTCGAACACAAACTTAGTAGTTATTTTTATTATCTTTTGTATTGGGAGATGTGAGTAATATATAAAAATATTAGGATATCTTAAATTATCTTTTATAATGGCTACATAGATAGTTTAGGTATAAATTAGAGCATTACCTTGAATTGTTGTTCATAATTATAGACATGGTTTAGTTAGATGCAAATTTGAGGATTTTGTTGAATTATCTTTAATCAATAAACAATGAATGTCCAGGAAAAAGGCCAAATAAATATTTATTTTTTTGGTGTGGTTGACAAAAATTTTAACTTTTTTCAGACTATCGGTTGTAACGCCTTTTATCTATTTTCTTGAGGTTGATAGATTATATCCAACCTTTTTTTAATAGACTAACTTTACATCTATTTCATTTATTTATTAAAATATTAACTAAGCATGAACGTCACGGACTGATATCTTATATTAATACATTACCCAATCATGGACTGATATCTTATATTAATACATTGCCTACCGGATCGTTAAATATTGTTTGGGATGATATTTTAGGCTAACCGTTAACCGTGATGACTAATATTTCTTCCAGTCCGGTCAATTATTAATATATTTTTTTTGGATGATATTTTAGGCTAATCGTCGTGATGACTAATAATTTATTAATATATTAATCAAAGCTAAAAGGTTATCGGTAGTAGCTATTCTATTGGATATTTTTTAACCAACAGCCCTTTAAAGTTTGTTACCGCAATAATATTTTAGTCTATTTTTATTTGTAACGATGGAGGTGATTACTACTTTTAATTGAAATAGATCTTTTATTAATATATTATCCAAAGCTTCAAGGTTATCGGTAGTAGCTATTATATTGGATATTTTATTAACCAACATCCCTTTAAAGTTTGTTACCGCAATAATATTTTAGTCGTACCTGTTTTAATTAAAATAGATCTAATGGATATGGATAGTTATACAGGGCTTTAAAGTTTGTTACCGCAATAATATTTTAGTCTTTGTTTTTATTTGTAACGATGGAGGTGAGTACTACTTTATCTAATGGTTATAGATAGTTATAATCTTCCTATTAACGGTTAGATGTTTCTGATTAACTTAATAATTTCTAGCATTTATCTTTTTTCTTAGCGCATCTAGTGAGAATTAACGTGGAGCCTTCGTTGAGGCCTCCAATTAGTAATAGTAAGATTATAAAATTTTTAACATCAAATAGTTATATTATGAAAATATAGATCATAAAGAATCTAATGGTACTTACTTGACCTCATCAATGTTATTATCTTATTATATAAATTAGTCAAACTAGAGATGCTTTAACTCTCCAAAATTGTTGGAATCACTTATAATTTGGAATGGAGGGATTAAATCCCCTACAAAGCTTCTTAAAATCCATTGTGCATAGATCATTATAAACATTTGGAAAACACGGTGGGAAAAACAAAAGCACGCTAGTATAGAGCATACTTTTAGGCTCTATTTGGTTAGGCTGTGGCTTTTGAAAAAATAGATGTGAGTTGTTGCTTTCGAAAAAGCGGCTTTGAAAAAGTTGTTTTGATTAAGTTAAAAGCTCCTTTGGTTGGCTTTTGAAATATCCCTCTCACTAACGAGCGGGATTCACTCGTCAGCCTCTTCTCTTCTCTTCTCTTCTCTTCTCTTCTTCTTCAACAATGTGCAAGTAGGGGCAGGCAGGGCTCACTCGGCGGGACGGGCTCGCTAGGGAGGGCAAGGCCGTGTAGGGAGTGTGGCGCAGGGGAGGGGCTAGGGCCCACGCAAGGGAGGAGCCTGACGTGGAGGGGATCTCCGCGACGGGGAGGGTCGCACCGGTTGGTGCCGCGCATGGGAGGGGCGTGCGGAGGGGCTCACTGGGGTGGATTGGGGCCCTCGCAGGGGAGGAGCATGCTGGGGAGGGAGGTCCGCGCCAACCGACGGGGAGGAGCTTTGTGTCGGGGAGGGGCCCCGCGCTGGGAGGGAGGGCCACACCGGCCACCGGGGAGGGGAGCTCCGCGCCAGGGAGGGCCATGCAAGGGAGCTCCGCGCCGAGGAGGGAGGTCCACACCACACTACTACATAAATGATTTTGCATAGCACTTGGGTATTATTAACCATGGCGGTTAAACACATAAACCACCATGGTTAATAGGTGGCAAGAAAGCCCACCGGCTGGGGTCACAACCATCACGGTTAATTTAACCGTGGCGGTTGTTATAATCTGACCGCCACGGTTAATGGCCTATTAACCATGGCGGTTACTGTTGCATTAACCGTGGCGGTTGAACTTACATAACCGCCATGGTTAATACCATTGACCATGACGGTTACTGTTGCACAACCGCCACGATTAATACCAGTAACCATGGCGGTTACTACACTCTACCACTCTACAACTACTCATACTACTCTCTACTACACTCTACTACTCTACTACTACTCATACTACTCTCTACTAAACTCTACTACTCTACTACTACTTATACTACTCTCTACTACACTCTACTACCACTATGTCAAACATGTATTTTGTTTGAATGGTGTAGCAAGGGCCAAGTCGATGGCCACTGGGTTGCATTTATCATCTATCCTCAAGATGTTAGTGCATGCATATTTGACTCGTTGTGGTCACCAAACAGACCAGGGTACAAGGCCTTCGAAGATTGCTTGAAAACGTAAGTCACCAAGCTTATTGATCATTTACGGTTATATCGTACGTATTCAAATTGTTGCTAACTAACACTAATGCATTTCGTACAGTGCTTATAGGATATACCTAAAGGAACCCCAATGTTGGGATCGAAGAAGTGAAAAGTTCAAGAAGAAACATTCATACCACTTAAAGATCCGACGTGAATTTCCCGTAAGTATTACAAAGATTCAGTCATTTTTTCTTATATATGTATTGTTCTAATGCTTCAGTATCGATCGTGCAGTGCGCTAAACAACCTTATAGATCAAAGGCATGTGGCGTGTACACCTGCGCACACCTAAGGCAGTGCATGGAGTACACCAGCAGCTGGAAGAAGCTCAAGGCGGGAGTCAAGAAGTGGGAATGTATTATGAAAGACCGTCTTGGTTTCAAGCAACTCAAGGCGGACATCTGTAAGTTCCTACTAGAGAACTGTGTGCTTGAAGGGCAAGAATTCTTTGACGATGAGGGTAACCTGGCGGTTCTACATGAGTTCGAGAAGTTCAGGAAGTGGGACACCATGCTCCGTCCCACGGATTACAAACACCAAGTGGAAATTCTTGGTTTCATTTGTGTATGAGGACAACAAATGTGTTTGTGTATGTATCTTTGTGTGTGTGTATATATATATATATATATATTGTTTATCTCTAATTTCAAATCTCGATGCAATCTGTAAATATTGAATTCAGCTTTTGAATCTGCATTTTTATTTTTTTAATAAAAAAATATTAATAGTGGTGGCCATTATAAAGAGCACGCTGAGGTTAAATCATTTACCGCAGCGGGCATCTTATGTTGCCCGCTGCGGTTAATGGATTTTCCGCAGTGGGCACCAGCGACCGCCACGGTAAACGCTCCATTTACCGTGGCCTTGTCATCGCAGCGGACGCCATTGTCCGCTATGAAAAACTGATTTTGATCGACACGAAAAATCGGTTTTGACGTATTGTACTCTACTACTACTTATACTACACTTTACTACTCTACAACTCCTCATACTACTCTCAACTACACACTAGTATTCTACTACTCATACTACTACTCTACTACATCTACTACTCTTACTACTATAAACTACTACTGCTCTCTACTACTCCTACTACCCTCTAGTACCTCATACTACTATCTACTACCCTCGTACTACTCTCTACTACCCTATACTACTGCCTTCTACCCTATATTAACCATGGTGTTGTATTAGAGCAACCGTCATGGTTAATGTCCCCCTATAAAAGCAGGCGCAACCGCCCTCTCCCTCCATCTTCTCCTTGCCGCCGCCACTATACCCCGAAGGGCTACCGAATTCGCACGGTGCTCCTCCGCGGCGGCGGTTTCCCCTCCCTTGTGCTCGCCTTCCCCACGGCGGGGAACCCCGGTGCTCACACTTCCTTCCTCCCGCGTGGCGGCGGACCCCCTCCCTCCCCGGTGATCGCCTCCCCCGCGGCGGCAGACCCCGCGATGCTTTCTTCTTCACCGGCGGCAGCGGACCCCGGTGTTCACGCCTCCTTCCTCCCCCGCAATGGCGGACTCATGCGACGCCTTCTTCTTCCCCCGCGGCGGCGGACCTCGGTGCTTTGGCCTCCTTCCTCCCCGGCGGTGGCGGCCCCCTCCCCGGCGCTCGACTCCTTGATCCTCCCACAACCACCCTCTCCCCTCCAAGGTAAGGTATCTCCTCCCCGTCTCCCCGATGCTCGACACCATGCTGGAAACCCTAGCTATTTCTTGATGCCCAGTCTCTGTGCTTGATGCAAGGCTTTGTGCTTGATGATTTTGACTTGTTGCGAGATTCTGTACTTGATGCAAGGTTTTGTGTTATTTCAATTTGATCTATGCTGCCCTAGATGCAATGTGATTCAGTGATGGAAGAAGCATAAAACTGAGCAAAGTGTCTTAGTGTTGACACCGTTTTTCGGCATGTGTCAAATGAGCTAAGGCCCGCGTTGATTGGTAGCCGTTTTCTATCGGCATCGGAAAGTCATCGGTTAGATTTACCGATGAGAGTTAAGGCTATGAAAGGGATAAGTTTGTTGCCGATGGAAGCTGGGTGATCCTTGCCGATGGGAGTTGATTGGTGAAGACAAGTTACCAATGGGGCTGGAAGGTTGCCGATTGGAAAGTGTTACCGATAAGGAGATAATGCCGATGGGCACAAGATGATGATGCCGATGGGTACAGGGTGATAACGTTTGACGATGGCAATAGAGGAAGTTGTGGATTGAAGAGTCTGCCGATGGAAAGTTTCATCGAAGAAAAAACATAAGGAAACTGGTGATCTTATGCCAGTATTATTGTAGAAGTTTGAGTCCGACTCTTGCACGAGTCGTTTGTTTCCTTAAAGATAGGGGTGTCTATTTAGGAAAATAATGTTGTTAGTTGAGTCCGACTCCTGCGTGAGTCTGTTATTTCCTTTAAAATAGGAGTTTGTTTTATTTAGGAAAGGTACGAGTCGTGTCTGTTTCCAACTCCGATTGTTGGAGTATAAATATGTACCCAGGGGTCGTGAGAAACATACAAAAATACATCAATCAAATCAATTATTCTTATTTACTCTTGCAACAATTTACTCTTTTATCGCATTAGTCTTAGTTTATCTACGAGTTCTTCAAGCTTCGACGGGCTGCATCACCTTGATCTCCGTCAACCCTTGCAAGTTCCGTGTGGGAGTAATCTGAGCCTTGACATCCGAGCGCATCGCTGTTGTCTTGTTCAGCTCTGCTCTAGTTATCCTGATCAAGTCTGAATCTTGACATCCGGGCGTATCACCGTTGTCTTGTTTAGATTTTGTTTTAGTTATCGTCCTTGTTGATTAACTGGTCAAATCGACTGGCACACCTTTGGATACCGAATTTGGGTACAAGCCCGAGGTGTTCGCAGATCCTGACGCTTTTTGTGTCAACACCTCTTTTGGCACACCCGGTGGGACATGATTATACAAATTTTACATCTATTATGGGTGATCACACCGACGTTAACCAAAGGAACGTCATTGAAGTCTCTGAGGCCGATCTAAAAGATGATCAGAGGCTGGCTATGGAGCGGGAGATGGAGGAGTACAAACAATTGTATCTGAAGTACTTCAGCCTAAGCAGGAGCGGCGAAGCCATCCAGAAGCAAGATCCGCCGTTGCCACGGCAGGTCACGTTTGATGCCAATCCTGGTAAGTTACAAGAGATGGTTAATTCTGCTTTAAATCAAGCGTTAATTAGCCACTCCAATGTGTTGTCCAATACTGTGTACAATGCTGTCATGCAATCGTTCAAAGAAGGACAAACACCTCAGTATGTTGGTCCAACGTATCATCAGCCTGGATCGGCATCTATAAGCCCATCGGCAGCTCCAATGTCGTCTTCTACTCCTATGGATCCGTTTGCCGATGTGGCTACACCGCCAAGGCCAAGTCCTGAAAGCGTCACCAAGCTTAACACAAATCCAGTGGCGTCGGCAATCTTAGGACCGGCTATCCAGAACCATCCAGCACCCGCTAACTGGTGGGGATACGGTATGCCTTCATATTCATCTGTTGGTTCTAGTTTAATGCAGGGAGTCAGTTCGTCTTGGAAGGGCCCCATGGCATCGGCAATGCAGCCACAACCGATAATCCCTACGATGCATTACTCTACGTCTTCCCCAACCGTGCAAATACCATCAGAAGATCTCTAGGCGGTGATCCCTAAAATACCTCTGATGCCACCATTGGCAAATTCTGTGCCGATGCAACAAAACATGGCAGCTAGAAGTCAACCTATGCTGATGAATCCTCAAGCCGAAGTGCTACCACATCAAGGTGGCCAATTCGTTGATTATACCAAGGTGCAAGAGCAGCAGGTGCCAGTTAGTTATCAGCCATCGGTAAGTCACATGCCGATGATTTATAATACTGGATGGACTAGTCAACCGCCGGCTCAACAGCCTCGCGTACTACTGCATCACTATGGAAGTCCAGCAAATATTCAGAGTGGAGCATCGGTACAACAACCGATGAATATGATGCCACAATATAATCCGATGAATGTGCAGAGTTATCCATTGGTAAATCAACCGATGCATAATGTCCAAATGACTGGTGTTGCGCCCATGCCAATTACTTCGAATCATCTTCTACCGAGATCTGAAGGGGCGCATCAGCCGACTCCACCAGTCAACAACCAGCCAATGAGTCGGCAAGATCAGGATGCATATTGGACCGATAAGATTGCCGAAGTGATGAAAGAACAATTCGGCATTAAACCCAAGGTCAATACATACTCATATTGGATGCCATATCCTCCATCATACGACCTGATCCCTCTCCCAAATCGGTACAAGGTGCCTGATTTTACTAAATTCTCTGGCCAAGATGACACGTCAACGATGGAGCACATTAATCGCTTCATTATTCAGTGCGGAGAGGCTGCCAGTAGGGAGGAGTTAAGGGTGATATTGTTCTCATCATCATTATCAGGATCGGCATTCACATGGTTTATTTCATTGCCTCCAAACTCTGTGATTACTTGGACCGATCTAGAAAAACAATTTCACAAATATTTCTTCGCGGGTGTACATAAAAAGAAGCTTACCGATTTGGTCAAATTGAAGCAGCGTAATGACGAATCGGTGGAAAGCTTTGTCCAGAGACTGCGAGATATGAAGAACAAGTGCTACAGCTTGATGCTTGATGATCGACAATTGGCAGATTTGGCCTTCCAAGGATTGCTGCCGCACATCAAAGACAAGTATGCGACTCAAGAGTTCGAAAGTCTAAGTTACCTTGTGCAGAGAAAGACATGGAATAAGAAGGTGACCTTCATCGAGCAAGAAGAGGATTCTGATGAAGAGTTAAACATCAGCGCTGCCGAATGGGTGAAGGATAAGAAATCTGTCTCTTGTCCGTTTGGCTAGAAGGAAGCTGAAAGACTCACCTTCGATATCACCAAGGCCGATAGGATGTTTGATTTATTGCTTCAAGAAGGGCGGATCAAATTGACGCCTAACCAAGTGATTCCATCAGCCGAAGAACTCAAAAGGATCAGGTATTGCAAGTGGCACAATGCAACTTCGCATAGTACCAATGACTGCAAAGTGTTTAGATAGCAGTTGCAGTCAGAAATTGAATCTGGACGAATTAAATTTGAAAATTCTAAAGCCCAGAAGACGATGAAGATTGATCAGCACCCATTTCCAAATAATATGGTGGAAACCAGTGGAAAAACTAAAGTGTTGACATCGGCAGCTGCCAGGAAAAGCGCATCGGTAGATCCTGATCATCAAGTAGCTGAACGTGACGTCGAGAAATTTGCCGATGACAGGAAAGGCAAGAGAGTTGCCGATGATGGTAATCACGCTGGAAGATCTCATGGCATAGTGATCACACACAGGCGGCCACGACAAGATTATCGACAATCGCGAGAGGAGCGATATCGGCAGGAAGAAGAAGAACATCAAGAGTGGCTTCGGCATAAGGACCACTGGAAGTGTCCTTTCTTCGTTCATTGCTGGGAAGAAGGCATCAAGCCACCTACTGCCGATAATTGTCCTGAATGCAATGGGTACTACCCTACCGATCGGTCGGAAAAGAAGCCTCGCTTTGACGATCGGACGTCCAGGTATGCCAGGCCGCTCAGAGAAAAGAAGTCGGCACATGACCGACTGGGGGGCAAGCTCAGTGCGCATAATAGGCTTGGCAGCCGTGTTGATCAAGAAGAGCTTGAGGAGATGGCTAATGCAAGAGTGCCCGATGAGGAGATATTCTCCAGAGATCCAAACATAAGGGATAATGCTGACATGAGCAATGGGAGGCAACACCAGCCCGTTTGGAAAACAAAGCTTCCTCAATGGTGTCCTAAGGGTCTAACAAAGACTCAGAAAAGAAGAATTCAACGCGAACGCCGCAATGACTTGTATGATGACGAAAATCCTTCAAAGGAAAAGCAGTGGAGGCCAAAGCGCCAGGACAGAGATCCATCGGCAGAAATCAATATGGTGGTCATGTTGCCGATGGAGTTTATGACACCTGTAAGCGATGAAGAAGAGGCTGCTGAAATGGCGCAATTGGTGTTGGATCCAATGGCAGCTGTCTTTGAAAAACCTACCGATGGTGAAAGACAGCACCTAAGGGCTCTGTTCGTTAAAGGCAAGGTAGATGGGCAGCCTGTAACAAAGATGCTGGTGGATGGTGGAGCGTCAATTAACATAATGTCATACGTCATGTTCAGGAAGCTTGGGAAAGGCGACCAAGACTTAGTTAAGACGGACATGAAGCTTAAAGATTTTGAAGGCAATGTGTCCCCGGCCATGGGAGCCGTATGTGTTGAATTGACCATCGGCAGCAAAACTTTGTCGACAACATTCTTTGTAATCAGTGGCAAAGGTACCTACAACTTGCTCCTAGGCAGGGATTGGATTCATGCTAATTGTTGCATTCCTTCTACAATGCACCAAAGCCTTGTGCAGTGGGTCGGAGATAAAATTGAAGTCGTCCGGAGTGAGACCCCATCGATTATTGCGTCGGCAGAATCGGAAACTTAAGATGCATATCCGGTGAAGCTTGGGACACAGAATTCCTCAAAGTTGCCGATTATAGAATTACACCGATCTAAGCAGTCGGTCCTGAAGAAGGGTTTTAATGGATCGGTTCGCTGATGATGGAAAACTGGGACAGGGGTTCACATCCGCCGATGATTTACTAGAAATAGACATCGGCGATGGCAGTAAACCTAGACCAACTTTCATTAGCGCTAAGTTAGATTCCCAATGTAAACAACAGTTGACTAATTTGTTAAAGGAATATAAAGATTGTTTTGCTTGGGATTATACGGAAATGCCTGGTTTAGACCGATCGATAGTTGAACATCGGTTACCTATTAAGTCTGGTTTCCAACCACATCGGCAACCTGCACGCCGATGCAACCCTACTATTCTACCCGACATTAAAGCTGAAATTACAAAGTTAATCCAAGCTGGATTTATTCGGCAATGCCAATATGCCGAATGGATTTCTAATGTAGTTCCTGTGTATAAGAAAAATGGAAAATTACGTGTTTGCATATATTTCAGGAACCTAAATAAAGCTATGCCGATGGATGGTTATCCGATGCCTGTTGCCGATTTGTTGATCGATGCTGCTGCTGGACATCAAATTATTAGCTTCATGGATGGTAATGCTGGATATAATCAGATATTCATGGCTGAAGAAGACATATCCAAGACTGCTTTCAGATGTCCAGGTCACGTCGGTTTATTTGAGTGGGTCGTGATGACTTTTGGCTTGAAGAATGTCGGTGCCACTTATCAGAGAGCAATGAATTTTATATTTCATAAGTACATCGGCACGATAGTCGAAATCTATATTGATGATGTGGTGGTTAAGTCCGGAAATTTTGAGAAGCATCTTGCCGATTTGCGAAAAATCCTAGAATGCACAAGGGAGCATGGGTTAAAAATGAATCCTAATAAGTGTGCATTTGGTGTATCGACAGGTCAGTTTCTGGGTTTTATGGTGCATCAAAGAGGCATCGAGATCGGCAGAAAATCTATTGATGCAATTAACAAAGTGGTTGCTCCTACAAACAAGGCTGAGCTGCAATCCTTGATCGGCAAAATTAGCTTCATTAGGAGATTTATATCTAACTTATCTGGGAAGATTAAATCTTTTAGTCCATTGTTGAAGTTGAAGGCCGATCAAGAGTTTACATGGAAAGAAGAACAACAGTTAGCCTTGGAAGAAATCAAAAGATATTTGGTGAACCCTCCAGTCTTGGTTCCACCTCAACACGGGATATCTTTCAGGTTGTATTTGTCTGCCGATGACAGTGTTATCGGGTCGGCCTTAATCCAAGAATTTGAAGGAAAAGAACGTGTGATATATTATTTGAGCAGAAGCTTGGTCGATGCTGAAACCAGGTATTCGGCGATAGAGAGATTATGTTTATGTTTATATTTCTCTTGTACGAAATTAAGGCATTATTTATTGTCGGC